>CM042227.1:2433339-2468339 GCA_023566465.1 Cottus gobio | reverse complement strand
CACACACACACACACACACACACACACAGTCTTGTCTTCCTCCTTTGTGGGACCTGAACTTGTTTTACCCAAATGTGGGGCCCCCCCTTTCCAGTGGTTCTACACCTCTGTAAAAAATCAGGCAGCATAAGAAAAAAATCTATATCATATATATCACTTGAATTTACCAAAATTATAAACTTTTTTTTTTGTGCTAGTTTTTTTGTTACTTTGTGGGGCTTTGTTTCTAGCATTCACAACTTGTGGGGTCCATTTTCACACACACATTTAGATATCAAGGTTTTCTATCTTAGCTGGCCACACATTTCTAGTTTATATATCTTAGCAAGGCACACTATCTGGAAGGAACAATGCTTACCATTGTTTTTTTAATAACACACATATACAAAAAGAAAGTTTTTCAGCCCTCACTCATCCTCAAAGAAAACATGAACATTTGTCTATTGACACATTTTAATAAACATGTTCTGGGCAAAAGACAGAACTTTGATAAACATGTTCTGGGCAAAAGACTATGGGGTCAGATCGGTCTCATAATTCACAAATGCACACAGAACAATTCACAAATATATTTTATTTACAAATGCACACAGAACAATTCACAAATATATTTGATTTACAAATGCACACAGAAGGATTTACAAATACATTTGACAAATAAATGTGACTCACAAATGCACACAGATCGAATTACAAATACATTCCAATGCACAAATGTGGATTTGTATGTATTTATTTGTGGCTCGCACTGCATTCGTGTGTAAATCGCTACACATTCGTGTGTGGGTTTTTTGAGACTCCTGACGTCGCCAGATCCACAAATGCGTTTTTTCAACATGGACCTATCTGTAGCCAATCAGATGTCGCCCTCATTGTCAACCAATCACATCACTGCTGTCCTGTCGTTGCGGAAGCAGCTCTGGAAGCGGCCGTCATTTAGACGCAGTTGTGGGACTTCGGATAATATTATGAACCCAGACACGGGGGAGTTTGATGGTCCGACGTTTGAGGGACTTCCACAACAAGTATAAAGCAGAACTAGTGGTTAGTTCAATATATATTTAAACTATATGTGGTTAAATCGCGGCATTCACTTAATTTGCACCGGAAAGGGGGCGTGGCTTATCTCGTCACTTATCTCTGTAAAATGAGTTACCATTTCCGCGATCCAGAAAGAAAGAATACATACATTATTCTTATATGAACACAGACACGGGGGCGTTTGATTATCCACTGTTTGAGGGACTTCCACAACAAGTACAAAGCAGAACTAGTGGTTAGTTCAATGGTGGAGGCTGAAGTGTGTTGAGCACTGAACCCCCAGTTGCTCCCCGGGGCGCCTCACGGCAGCACACTGCTCCTTAACTACATAGGATGGGTTAAATGCAGAGAATAATATCCCTAAAGGACTTAATAAAGGATAATTTATGTATTCTTTCTTTCTGGATGGCGGAAATGGTAACTGTTGTTATAGAGATAAGTCACAGCGATAAGCCACGTCCCCTTTGTGTGGGTGTGTGAGGTTAAAACGCCAGGGCCCCTTAAGGATAGACTAGAAACCAACATGTGTACGGCTGTTAACTCTTAACAACATATTAGGGCCTTCAATGGAGCATGTTAAAGATAACTTTTTTTAAACATGCACCATCTTAGTAGGTATACAATTACACTTGTAATAACTTGAGATTAGATTCTAAAATGTGTTGTTAAAAGGATGTAAAGTCACTTACAGTTTAAATAAAACGACAGGGCCCCATAAGGATATAAAAACCAGAATGTGTGTGTGTGTGGTTAACTGGCTCTATGGCTACAATGCTAGATATATGCGTTTCAGATTAAGTCTGATCCCTCAATCTGAAGTCAATCAAATAACAACGAGTAACCTGACTGACACGCTGCATCAGAAGAGCATTGTGAACACATCCCTATGTTGATAATAGAACCACATAGTCTACAGGTCAACATAAATACTTGGTGTAAACAGTGTGTACACCACTCCTTTACCTGGGCTGTTGCTTCTTCTGTGTGATTCCTCATGGGAAGTCAGATCTGAAGGAAATGTCTCCATCTCTATTGCCACAGCAGCAGCCTGATAGTTTGTCACCTGGAATTCAGATTGAAAACAAGGACGCATTAAGAATTTATAGTAATGGTGTTTGGGAAGATATTTACAAGTTACAAAAGTTAGCTTATGTGAAAACAGTTTCTAAAACAGCATATAACTTAAAGCTGAGTGAGTGGGATGGTCTATTCTTGAGGTCTAACATGTCTCACAACAACATATAAGGGGCTGGACTGGTTCATAACCAAAATATCCTCTTTAAACACACAACAGGTAACAAAGTGTAACATTACATATATAATAAACGGAGATTAGACTCTAAAATGGGTTGTTAAAATTATGTAAATTCACTTATGCTTTGAATAAAACGCCAGGGCCCCATAAGGATAGACTAGAAACCAACATGTGTGAGGTTATCTCTCAACAACATATTAGGGCATGCAATGGGGAATGTTCAAACTACCTCTTTTAAACATGCAACAGCTCAGTAAGTGTACAATTACACCTGCAATAACTTGAGGTTGGATCCTGAAATGTGTTGTTTGAATGATATAAAGTCACTTATAGTTTGAATAAAACGCCAGGGCCCCATAAGGATAGACTAGAAACCAACATGTGTAAGGCTGTTAACTCTTAACAACATATTAGGGCCTCCAATGGAGCATGTTAAAAATAACTTTTTTAAACATGCACCATCTTAGTAGGTATACAATTACACTTGTAATACCTTGAGATTACGTTCTAAAATGTGTTGTTAAAATGATGTAAAGTCACTTATAGTTTAAATAAAACGACAGGGCCCCATAAGGATATAAAAACCAGAATGTGTGTGTGTGGTTAACTGGCTCTATGGCTACAATGCTAGATATATGTGTTTCAGATTAAGTCTGATCCCTCAATCTGAAGTCAATCAAATAACAACGAGTAACCTGACTGACACGCTGCATCAGAAGAGCATTGTGAACACATCCCTATGTTGATAATAGAACCACATAGTCTACAGGTCAACATAAATACTTGGTGTAAACAGTGTGTACACCACTCCTTTACCTGGGCTGTTGCTTCCTCTGTGTGATTCCTCATGGGAAGTCAGATCTGAAGGAAATGTCTCCATCTCTATTGCCACAGCAGCAGCCTGATAGTTTGTCACCTGGAATTCAGATTGAAAACAAGGACGCATTAAGAATTTATAGTAATGGTGTTTGGGAAGATATTTACAAGTTACAAAAGTTAGCTTATGTGAAAACAGTTTCTAAAACAGCATATAACTTAAAGCTGAGTAAGTGGGATGGTCTATTCTTGAGGTCTAACATGTCTCACAACAACATATAGGGGGCTGGACTGGTTCATAACCAAAATATCCTTTTTAAACACACAACAGGTAACAAAGTGTAACATTACATATATAATAAATGGAGATTAGACTCTAAAATGGGTTGTTAAAATTATGTAAATTCACTTATGCTTTGAATAAAATGCCAGGGCCCCATAAGGATAGACTAGAAACCAACATGTGTGAGGTTATCTATCAACAACATATTAGGGCCTGCAATGGGGAATGTTCAAACTACCTCTTTTATACATGCAACAGCTCAGTAAGTGTACAATTACACCTGCAATAACTTGAGGTTGGATCCTGAAATGTGTTGTTTGAATGATATAAAGTCACTTATAGTTTGAATAAAACGTCAGGGCCCCATAAGGATAGACTAGAAACCAACATGTGTACGGCTGTTAACTCTTAACAACATATTAGGGCCTCCAATGGAGCATGTTAAAAATAACTTTTTTAAACATGCACCATCTTAGTAGGTATACAATTACACTTGTAATACCTTGAGATTACATTCTAAAATGTGTTGTTAAAATGATGTAAAGTCACTTATAGTTTAAATAAAACGACAGGGCCCCATAAGGATATAAAAACCAGAATGTGTGTGTGTGGTTAACTGGCTCTATGGCTACAATGCTAGATATATGCGTTTCAGATTAAGTCTGATCCCTCAATCTGAAGTCAATCAAATAACAACGAGTAACCTGACTGACACACTGCATCAGAAGAGCATTGTGAACACATCCCTATGTTGATAATAGAACCACATAGTCTACAGGTCAACATAAATACTTGGTGTAAACAGTGTGTACACCACTCCTTTACCTGGGCTGTTGCTTCTTCTGTGTGATTCCTCATGGGAAGTCAGATCTGAAGGAAATGTCTCCATCTCTATTGCCACAGCAGCAGCCTGATAGTTTGTCACCTGGAATTCAGATTGAAAACAAGGATGCATTAAGAATTTATAGTAATGGTGTTTGGGAAGATATTTACAAGTTACAAAAGTTAGCTTATGTGAAAACAGTTTCTAAAACAGCATATAACTTAAAGCTGAGTGAGTGGGATGGTCTATTCTTGAGGTCTAACATGTCTCACAACAACATATAGGGGGCTGGACTGGTTCATAACCAAAATATCCTTTTTAAACACACAACAGGTAACAAAGTGTAACATTACATATATAATAAATGGAGATTAGACTCTAAAATGGGTTGTTAAAATTATGTAAATTCACTTATGCTTTGAATAAAACGTCAGGGCCCCATAAGGATAGACTAGAAACCAACATGTGTGAGGTTATCTCTCAACAACATATTAGGGCATGCAATGGGGAATGTTCAAACTACCTCTTTTATACATGCAACAGCTCAGTAAGTGTACAATTACACCTGCAATAACTTGAGGTTGGATCCTGAAATGTGTTGTTTGAATGAAATAAAGTCACTTATAGTTTGAATAAAACGCCAGGGCCCCATAAGGATAGACTAGAAACCAACATGTGTAAGGCTGTTAACTCTTAACAACATATTAGGGCCTCCAATGGAGCATGTTAAAAATAACTTTTTTAAACATGCACCATTTTAGTAGGTATACAATTACACTTATAATACCTTGAGATTACATTCTAAAATGTGTTGTTAAAATTATGTAAATTCACTTATGCTTTGAATAAAATGCCAGGGCCCCATAAGGATAGACTAGAAACCAACATGTGTGAGGTTATCTCTCAAAAACATATTAGCGCCTGCAATGGAGAATGTTCTTTTACCTCAAGGGCCCCATAAGGATAGACTAGAAACCAACGTGTGTGTGAGGTTAAGTGGCTCCATGGCTGCAAGATTGGATATATGCGTTTCAGATTAAATCTGATCCCTCAATCTGATGTCCATCATATAACCCAATGAGTAACTTGACTGAAACGCTGCATCAAAACAATGTGAACACATCCCTATCTTGCCAATAGAACTACATTGTGTACAGGTCAACATAAATAGCTTGTGACAACAGTGTGTATATTACTCCTTACCTGGTCTTTAGCTTCTTTTGTTTCCAATTTGTCATGGGAAGCCAGATCTAAAGGCGTCTCTGTCTCCACTGCAGGAGCCTGATTGTTTGTCAGCTGGAATTAAGATTGGAAAAAAGTACTACATTTAGAAATTATAGTAATGATGCATGTTGAGATACTCACAAGTTGCAAAAATGAGCTTATGCGAAAAAGATTTTTGAAACAGCCTATAACTTAAAACCGATTGCATGGTCTATTCTAGAGGTCTAACATGCCTCACAACAACATGTAGGGTGCTGCACTTGTTCATATTCAAAATACTCTGTAAATCAGGGGTGGGCAAACTTTTTGGCTCAGGGGCCACATTGACTTTTAAAATTTGACAGACGGGCCGGGCCAGTATCAGATGGATAGAGTGTTTGTGTGAACCAATATAAATTATAAGTATAAGCCAATAACTAAAAAGTAAAGAGAACTTACATTACTTACTAACGAATATAACTTAAATGACTCAGCTTTTTTGTTTAACTTGCTGGCTAAGTCTTCGTCAATTAGTTCTACACGCTGTCATGCGTGATGAACTCAATTTTTCGAATTTGTTTTTGCTCTCTGGACACAAGAGACCTGCTGTCTCTACCATGCATTCTTTCAAAAACTCCCCTTAAGAGAAAGGCTTGCTGGCTTTTGCTAATTTAAATGCTAGCAAATAACTTGCCTTGGTGCTTGATACTTGACTAGCAGTTTGTCTAAAAAAAGCCCCCCTGTTGCAGAGGGGCTCAATGCAGGAAGCTGGCAGGAGGCTGGCAGGCAGAACCCTATATGTCACATGAGTCCCGTGGGTCTGATGTGCGTTCGTTATGCCGTATAAAACGGACCATGTCTCCGTGGCGCGCTGGCCTGTGGGGGAGGGGTGGAGGTGAGCAGACAGCAGCAGCTGGACTCGCAGCCTGATGCGCTGCAGAAAGCACGGCACGTAAAGACCGCTGTAACGCTTCTCCGTTCCCGACGTGAGTTAAGAGTCACTGAACAACAGACGGCTCACCCAGACGGCTTCACCATCTTTGCTGGAGATTTCAACCAAGCAAATCTCAAGACTGTCCTTCCCAAACTACATCAGCATGTTGATTTCCCAACAAGAGGGGACAACATTTTGGATCAGGTCTACACAACACACAAAGGAACGTACAAGGCCTCCCCCCTCCCCCACATAGGACTCTCTGACCACATCACCGTCATGCTAATGCCAGCATACAGACCCAGAGTGAACGTCTCCAGACCGGTTCTGAAGCAGGTCCGGGTGTGGCCAAGACTGCTTCTGCTCAACAGACTGGGAAATGTTTAAGCAGGCAGCCACATACAACAACCACACAGACATTGGGGAGTACACAGACACTGTTACTTCTTACATTAGTAAGTGCATTGATGATGTGACCCACGTAAAGACCATCACCACTCGGGCTAACCAGAAGCCGTGGCTGACAGGGGAAGTCCACCGGCTCCTGAGGGCCAGGAACAAAGCCTTCAGAGCCGGGGACGAAATGGACCTGAGAACAGCGAGAGCCAACCTGTGCCACAGCATCAGGAAAGCAAAACAGGATTACACAAACAAGATAACCTGTCACTTCAAAGACAGCAGAGACACACAGAGCCTGTGGCAGGGCATTCAGACCATCACAGACTATAAACCCGCGCCACAGACCTGCAACAGCAACATCTCTCTGCTTAACGACCTCAACAGTTTCTTTGCACGGTTTGAAGCACAGAACAGCACTCGTCCACACAAGACTCCGCCCCCTCCCCATGACCAGGTCCTGTGCGTGTCTGCTGCCAGCGTGAAGAGGACTCTCTCCACTATCAACACCCGCAAGGCAACAGGTCCAGACAACATCCCTGGTCGTGTGTTGAGGGACTGCGCAGAGGAGCTTAAGGACGTCTTCACGGATGTCTTCAACACTTCTGAGACAAGCTGTTGTTCCATCGTGCTTCAAGGCCACCACCATCATACCTGTGCCAAAGAAATCCACTCCATCCTGCTTCAATGACTATCATCCAGTGGCACTTACCCCCATAATCATGAAGTGCTTTGAACGACTAGTCATGTCACACATCAAATCCATTCTCCCCCCCACCCTGGACCCTTCCAGTTTGCATATCGTCCCAAACGGTTCACGGAGGATGCAATCTGCTCTGCTCTCCACCCAGCCCTCACCCACCTGGACAAAAAAGACTCATATGTGAGAATGCTGTTCATATACTTTAGTTCAGCATTCAACACCATCATCTCAAAACAACTCATCTGCAAACTTGACCAGCTGGGACTCAACGCCTCGCTGTGTAACTGGCTGCTGGACTTCCTCAGTGAGAGGCCACAAGCAGTACGTGTCGGCAACAACACCTCGAGCAGCATCACACTGAGTACAGGGGCCCCTCAGGGGCTCACGTGGTGCGGAGACAACAACCTCCTGCTCAACTACAGCAAGACCAAGGAGATTGTTGTTGACTTCCGGAAAGGGCACACTCACCCACCACTGACCATCAACGGTGCGGACATTGAGCGAGTCAACAACACCAAATTCCTGGGGGTGGACATCAGCGAGGACCTCTCCTGGACAGCCAACACGTCATCACTGGCAAAGAAGGCACAGAGGCGTCTCTACTTCATCCGCAAGCTGAGGAAAGCAGGAAGCCCCCCATCCATCATGTGCACCTTCTACCGTGGCACCATTGAGAGCATCCTGACCAGCAGCATCACTGTGTGGGGCGGAAGCTGCACAGACTACAACAGGAAAGCCCTGCAGTGCATAGTGAATGCAGCTGGACGGATCATTGGTGCCTCACTCCCCCCCCTCCCCTCCCTGCAGGACATATATGACACCCGCCTCACCCACAAAGTGACCATGATTGTGAGCGACTCCTGCCACCCCTCACACGGTCTCTTCAGCCTCCTGCCCTCCGGTAGGAGATACCGGAGCCTCCGGGCTCGCACCACCAGGCTGTCCAACAGCTTCATCCACCAGGCTGTCAGGAAGCTGAACTCTCTCCCCACCCTCCCACTCCGTCCTCTTTAGACACACACGTCTAAATGCTGCTGAACTCTGTCTGTTGCTGACATACACATAGTCTTTAAACCTTTTTGCACTTTATTATTATTATTATTATTCACTTATTGTTGGACAGAAGAGAAACGTACTTTCAATCTTTTGTATGTTTGCACATATGTAAAAATTGACAATAAAGCTGACTTTGACTGTGTACATTACTCCATTACCTGGTCTGTAGCTTCATTTGTGTTCAATTCGTCATGGGAAGTCAGAACTAAAGGCGTCTTACTCTCCACCTCCACAGCAGGAGCCTGGTCGTTTGTCACCTGGAATTCAAATAAAAAGCAAAAACTAATATAGATCTGAAAGATCACATGGACACCCATAGATACACTAGCTGTAATGTTTCACTAGGAAATGTTAATGTATTGCAGTTGTATTTATAGTGTTGTGTATGACAATATGTTAACCGTATTATTCCAGTTGTGTAAAACTTATGGGCAAATAATAAATATGAAAACATAATTCTAAAGCAGTCAGAAAGTTTACTTTCATAGCTTATAATCATCACAGCATTAAAAAAGTAACCGGAGCAAAGTAACACTGCATCCAGTCCTGTGACTGTAAGACACGACACGACACGACATGTCACACTGCTCAAGAAGGTGACACACATCAATGAATATATTTTCGTTTTGACCCCAAGTCTGTTTTACAGTGTGAGGGTTACAGCTGAACCAATAAGGCCAATATGATGTCATACACCTGCAATAGATTCATATAACAGAATACACTTGTAGTTAAATCAGATGTATCGTGCTCTAGATGAAGCAGTGATATTATAAATCTATTCACACACACAATTTATCGCCAACTTTGTTCCTTTTAGTCTGAATTATTAATTTTACGTCTTAGTATTTGTGCAATATTATTCAACAATTCATGCACAGAGCTCATTCAATTACTGAATAAGCAACTGCGTAAGAAGAGTGTCCAGCCCCTTAATGTATTCACGGTTCAGACATAGACTCTTATTACACTATCTGGTTAACATTGTCAGCTTCACGTGCCGTGTGTTTGTTTACCTCGCGCAGCTAAAACCGGAAGTAGCTTCTCCGGCCGTGAGCCAGCACCACGTTCACACCCACATAGTTATAAACACACACTGACAACCAGTCGAATTAAAACGGAAAACACATTAAACACATAACGCTTCATTACATGTAATACCGGAGGTTTTGGTTAGCGAGAGAGCTCCTGCTATGAGCTATACATGTTAACGGGCGGACGGCGAACTCGGCTTGAGAGACCAAACTACGCGACTACGTGACCGCTTGAGAGACCAAACTACGCGTTTACCGACATCGCCATCGCCCCAACATCCCGCCGAATTAAAACGGAAAACACATTAAGCATATAAAGCTTTCTTACGTGTATACCGGAGGTTTGGGGAGGCTGGCAATTCGTGCTATCGGCAGTGCATGTTACCGGGCGAACTCACGTTACGGCCTGAGACACCGGAGGCAACATCCGGCCGAATTAAACGTGTTTAGTGCCCTCGTCACTAAACGAACAACCCTCGGGTTCTTGCGAGTATTCACTCCGTTGAGAAAGTTGACAAAGTAATATTAAATAAAGTAAACCTACCTTAGAGAAGAAGTTCCTGGGTTAGATGTTTCAACATGGCACCTGGCTGGTAAAACAGAGATCCCGTGAGATCCCGATCTCGCGGGAACCGTTCAATGAGACTTTACCTTAAATCTCGCGAGATTGGAAATCGCGGGAAATATACACACACAACCGGAAGTGTGTGTATCCGCTGCACCAGCACCATCATACCACATGGGGCGGAAGAGAGCATGAATTCCACACACACATTACACACACTTTTCCATATTTTGGCACTTTGTGGGACTTGTTTAAAAAAAGCAACAGGCATATCAGGGGAGGCTCCTGAGCTTATTTAAATCAAAATCGGTGTGGGGCCCACCATTTTGGGCCCCACGAGGGAGGAGGGCCCCATACCGTTGGTGTGCTCCCGGTCTCCGGGCCCAACAAAGTAATATCCGTAAGACCACACACCCACACACACACACACACACGCACACACACACACACACACACACACACATAGACAACCCTGTGGCCTCTGACTAATCCTATCAGACTAATGCTATCAAAACACACACTCCCCTCCACACAGACACACACACACACACACACACACACACACACACACACACACACACACACACACACACACACACACACACACACACACACACACACACACACACACACACACTAATCTTTCCACCCTCATCTAATAACACCTCTGACTTGGCCGGTATTGGAGACTCCAGGTGGGGTCCAAGCTCACAAACTTCTCTGTCAAAGACTTCACCTCCAGCCAAACACACATGAAAGCCCCCCCTCCATCCCCCCCTCCCTCCCCTCCCCCCCCCCCCCCCCCCAGGAAAAAGAGAAGAAAAAAGCGCCACTGACTGCTTCCCATTAGGCTGTAATTAGGTTAAAGGCCTCTCTGCACCATTAACTCAATTTAAGTTGTCTATTCTTTCACGGCTCTGAGCCGAAGTCGTTTCTCGGGCCATGAAGAAGAGAAGGAGCTGATCTGTGATCAGCCCTGACGGAGGCCTGGGGCCATGAAGAAGAGAAGGAGCTGATCTGTGATCAGCCCTGACGGAGGCCTGGGGCCATGAAGAAGAGAAGGAGCTGATCTGGGGCCTGGGGCCACGTCGCTGATGTCTCACTCATGTGATCAACTCCATGAAGGTATCACAGACCTCCCTCTGTGCTCCCAACTCCCCTCGTCTTGTCTGTTGTTTTTCTTTCCATGCTACCTGCTCTCTCTCTCTCTCTCTCTCTCTCTCTCTCTCCGACCTTTTTACTTTCTGAGCTTCAGGTTTTTCAGCCTCCAGCCAGAAGTCCAGCCTCTGGCTGCCAGAACCAGCAGGTCGGTCTCTCTCATCCGAGCAGACAGCCACAATCATAATCTTTTATTTTTTCTAATCTGATCTTTTAAAGCTGACAGTCCAAATCTTAATAAACAGAACAATATCCAGGCGGTTTGGGAGGTTTGAGTCTCTGCGAGCGCCTCATGCTATCATGTGATCTGGGCTACCAATCAGTAAACACCAGAGCCGACTTTAAAAGGATCCTCACATATCGATGCAAAATGATCCAGGAAAAGTGGGGACACCTCCTTCCCTCTGTTCTTCATCTTTTTTGTATTTTCTTTTTTTTATTACATTTCTTTATTATGTATATGATATAGGTATAGCTATTTTTTTATTCTCAAAAAAGTGAATTTTTCAGATAGGACTAAACTGGATTAAACCGGTTTCCTTCAGGCCAAGTTTTACTGGGAAAGCCTGTCTCACGGTCATGTGATAACAGGTGGTCGTATATATATGTGTGTGTATGTGTGTGTATGTGTGTGTAGGTGTGTGTAGGTGTGTGTGTGTGTCTGTGTGTGTCTGTGTCTGTGTGTGTGTGTGTGTGTGTGTGTCTGTGTGTGTCTGTGTCTGTGTGTGTGTGTGTGAGGTTTCACTCAGATGTACAATTTGAAAGTTGAAAATGTTTGGTAAACATCCACCCTAACCCTCCCATGTCTCCCCCACCTCCCCTCCTCCTCCTCCTCCTCCTCCTTAGCACCTTCATAAATTGCAGATTTCCCCCCTCTTTTTTTCTTCTTCTTCTTTTCAGCGCAGAACAAACACAGGACCGGCCTCGTCTCTCGAGGACGCCCGCCGAGGTTCCGATCGGATGTCGGGGGAGGGTTAGAAAAACAGATGATATCTCTTTGAGAACCCCCCCTCCCCCCCACGTTTGTTTTATCAGCCGAGAGCTGAAGCCTCTTCAGCTGCTGCAGAGATGAGATGAAGGTTCCAAGGAGGCTTTGGGACTTCTTTTTGTTCCACGTTCTCCATCCACCTCCACCTCCCTCCCAGTTCCTCCCCCCTCCAGCAGGAGGCTTCGATGTCTCTCAAGCTGCATTTTATCCGGCTAACGCACGATAAATCCGACCCCCCCCGACCCCCACGGTTCGATTACACCGGCTGAACATTTATTTCCCCCTCGAGTTACAATCAATGAAGCAGCGTGAATCCTTCATTCGTCAACAAGTCGGTGTTGATTCGAGCCCTCAGTGTTTCAGAAGGAGCCGGGCGGGTTATGTTTAGCCCTCAGATAAATCACAGCGACGCGAGATGAGGCCGCCTGCTGGATTCTGGCAGCGCGGGCGCGTTGAGAGGGTTAAGGACCGGGATCCGGGCCGGCGGGGGTCTCTCCCCCGGGCAGAGTGCCATCCACCGAGGCGGGAGGGCTCGCCGTACTCCCCTCCTTCAATAGAATATAAAACGTACGACCCGGGGCGAGATCAACCGCCCGCATCGCATGGCGGCGTCGTGTGTCCGGGTTCGTAAAAATAAAGCGCGTGCGACTGCTTTCACTTCCTCTCAGCGCACACTTGCGGCACATTTTTGGGAGGTTGGGTCAGGGTATCTTGTTCGGAGATGGGGGGCAATGGATACATCTACTGGTTACCCACATGGGAGGGGAGGGAGGGAGGGAGGAGAAGGTGAGAGACGGGGATGTCCAGCCCTAACGAGAGGCCGTAACTCGTGTCAGGGAGCAGAGTTATGAGTTATGACCTTTTAAGCCCCGGTGGGGTTAAGTGTTTTCATTCCCCGACCAGCTGACACTCCACCTGAGGAGTGCGCGGACAGCTTGATGTGTCTGCGCCGCAATTTACGGCCGTGATCGTCGCCTTTGTTATTTTTGCCCTCTGAACCGCCTCATCTCCAAAGGTGTGCTTCCTGCTCGCCGATCGGCACTTTGATAGCCTTTTGGGTTTTTTTACGTGTTGGGGCTCCAGGTTTTATGGGAGGTGAGAGTCTACGGGGCCGAGGTGGGGAAGCGGAGTGACCCCCCTGGCTGACATTTGGGGTTTTAATTAGCGGGCAGCGGGTTTGGCTTTGACGCAACGAAGCGAGGGTTGTTTTTGGATCCACCGATAACGTGCTCATGTGTTGCTTGTGAAGCTCTTTTTTTTTTCCACCTTCATCCATCCGGCATAAAATACAGTCGCACGCCCCGACCGAGCTTCAGCCGCTCGCTCGAGCGACACTCTTTCCATGAGCTGTCAACGTGGCTCCACGCTCAGTCGGGACATCCAACTTTCCACCAGCCTCTCCGACCAAATATTGATCTCATCACCAAGTAAACAAACCTGATGGATGGTGGTGAGTCCATCGCTCTCTGAAGGCGTCCTGTGGCGGCCGTCGGACAGACTTCAAGACTCACATGTGTTGGAAAAGACTTGATTAACGATGTGAAACGACTGGTTATGTTTAGGCATCAAAACGGCTTTCTAAAGGTTAGAAATATATCATGCTGAGTGTTAATAACGTAACATTTCATTTAGCTGAAGATTTTTTTCTAAAGCTATACAGTAGACACATCAAACGGTGAGCAATGAGGGTTAAGTGTCTTGCTCAAGGACACATTGAGATGGACTAGCGGAGCCGGGGATCGAACCACCGATCCTCTGATTGAAAGTCGGACCTGCTAACCACTTAGCCACAATCGAACAGTGGGACGCAACAACGATTTAACAAACAAACAACTTTAGGTAACATCGCAACGTAAAAAAAGGTAGCTACTAACCCTGACAACGTAATCACATAATGGAACAATGAAACATGCAACGTAACAATGTAACCCCATAACGCAACAATGTAACCACATAATGCAACAATGTAACTACTTAACGCAACAACATAGCCATATAATGCAACAATGTAACCACATAACACAACAATGTAACCACATAACCCAACAATGTAACCCCATAATATAACAATGAAACGTAACAATAAAACGTAACAACTTAACAGCCTAACGTTTCAATGTAACTATCATATACAATAGAAATCACCCTTTGTTGACTTTCTTATGTGACGTATCACGCGAGTCAGCATTATTAAAAAAACAAAACAAAATAGTTTGAATATTTCCACAGATGATTGACGCAACCTGATCAGTCCGGGCGTTTCCACCTGGACTTTTATTCCAAGTGACTTTTAAATTAAAGGGAGGTGTTTGAACTGGCCAACCAGCACAACCAGTTAGATTAGACAAACGTCAATCAGTTGGGAAACTGGGAAAATAAATCACGGCTCAGGTGTTTTATTAACTTGGCTGACTAAGCTGTTAAGTTGTCCAGCTTCCTCGGCTCCTCTTTTGACATATTCTCCTCCTCTACATCTCTATCTCCTCCTCCTCTTTCTCTGAAACTCTGCACATCAGCAGGAGAGCCGAGAGGCCGAGTGCTGAGCTCGTAAATTTCGCCCCCGGTGTGAAACAGAAGATGGCTTCTTGGGCCGGGAACCGCATGTCACCGACCCGATGCCTTGTTTATGCCTGTGTATTTGTGACTCGGAGGTCTAAGTGCTCGGCGGCAGCGAAAAGACCACAGAAGTAAATGTCAGAGGAGGAAAATGCCCGAAGGAAAGGAAAGGATGCTTCGAAGACAACGATAATTACGACCGGGGATAATTCTGTCAAGATTAACATGCAGTTGATGGGAAGGTTTTCACGACAGGGTGCCAACAAATAAACACAATTCGGAGATGACACCTCCCTGGTGGGGGGTTGGAGTTGGGGGAGTTGGGGGAGTGGGGGTCACGGTGGAGGGACAGCGCCATTCCCTGAATTCCACCCGGGTGATGCGGTGTCAGATGGTCCCAGCCTTTCTGTCCTGGACCCTCGAGGGATGGAAAGGTTATCCCGTTCTGCGAGAAACACGAATATGGAGGCGCGGTAAGGTTCTCCGGGACAGCTGTGGCCTAATTTCAAATCCACACCAGCCGTTACACGGCGCTGGCAGATCACAGCCCCGCCACCCGATAGCAGTGTGAAAATGAGACAATTCATTTTAAGATACATGCAAATCGATTTGCGCGCACTCGCGTTGTCGGATTTCATCCGTCAGGCTTTTAATATCTGACGGAGGTTTCATATCAAACAGCCAACCAGCTGCAGAATTAGACACAAGTGCTCGTTCGATCAAACGTTTAACTGAGATTCATTCGCGATTGGGGCAAAAAACATGTTTCACGGTGGGAACGTTTGTGGACCAATACAATATTTAATGTTTCAGTTCAGCTTGTTGGGGTAAAGAAATGCAGATAAAACCCTCTTAACATGAACAAGTCTAGTTATAAAGATCAGAAAAGGGAGGGAAAAGTCAACAGCTCTGCTGTTTTAAACAAATGAAACCTTCTTTACTTTCTTTTTCTGGGCTTTGTTTCTCTTAAAAGGCCAGGGTGATGGATCTTGCGCCATTTAGGGGCGAAGTTCTCCAAAACCAAGGAGAACCAAGGTGGCCGACGCAAAACACGCACAAACCAATGGAAGGCCTTCTCCAGAGATTGTGTTTAGTTTGATCCTTCTGGGCTACCGTAGGAACATGGCGGCACTTCAGTATTTAGATATTAACAACTAGAGTGAGGAAAACACAACATATTATATTCCCTTCCTGCCAACGGATTCCTCTAAAGGCTTCACACTGCGTCTTTGAAACAATACTCATAAACATATATGAGAGTTATGGACCTTTTTTCAGACACTTTGACGTTCCACCGGTGTGTTTCCACAGTTTCCACAGTTTCAACAGTTGGATTTCCGGCTGTAATTGTTCACACTGGTCCTGAACAGACGTCCAACCCACGACCCCCCTCCCCGAGATACAAAGGGTCCCACTTCACCAGCTCGTCCCGTCCTGAGCCGAGTCCAATCTCCTCCGCCTCGCCACGCTCGAGGCTTACAAGGTGGCCGCGATGGAAATAACGTGCGAGGAACAGATGGCGTGAGCGCCGGACACATGCTCCGAGCCGCGAAGCAAATGGTGAAGAGCCAACGGAGCTAATGTTGAGGTCTCTCCCGGCGTTCGTTTGTCATCCGGCAGGTGTGCGACTCGGCCATTAGTCCCACAAGTCCTCGAGACACTCCAACACCCACTTAGTGGTCGCTTCGTGTCCGCGGGACGGGGCGCAGGGCTGACTGATGCCAGTGTGTCGCAGGGGGAAATATGGACGGCAGAGGGGGCCAAAGAGGGCCAAAGAGGGCCAAAGAGGGCCAAAGAGGACCAGAGAGGGCCAGAGGGCCAAAGAGGGTCAAAGAGGGCCAAAGAAGGTCAAAGAGGGCCAGAGAGGGCCAGAGGGCCAAAGGGCCAAAGAGGGTCAAAGAGGGCCAAAGAAGGTCAAAGAGGGCCAGAGAGGGCCAGAGGGCCAAAGGGCCAAAGAGGGCCGAGGCCGGAGAGGGCCGATGGAGTCACTTTGTGTGTCTTCCTGCACTACACTGAGGACTACACTGAGGTCTATAGAGGACCAGGACTACACTGAGGTCTGTAGAGGACCAGGACTAGTTGGCCTACAATGTGATGCATTTGAAGGTTTTCTGTTAGTGGTTGAAGACCTTCATAAACAGCTTCAGTGGAATGTGGGTCTTGAGATTCAAGATGGCGGACGATGAGCGTCTGAGGGCTCGATGGATGACCCATTTAGACCCCGAGGTGAACGCCGGTTCGTGGGGTCCT
Organism: Cottus gobio; assembly: GCA_023566465.1. Classification (NCBI taxonomy): domain Eukaryota; kingdom Metazoa; phylum Chordata; class Actinopteri; order Perciformes; family Cottidae; genus Cottus; species Cottus gobio. The sequence goes on along the minus strand of CM042227.1, from coordinate 2,451,278 downwards.
CAAAGCTCCGACAGGGAGCGGGTGGCTCTAGATGTGGCCCTCGGCCACTGGAGTTAAATTTAACCCCCGAGGCTGAAGGACTGGACGAGGGCCTGAAGCTGTCAGGGTTGTCACCGGCCTCCTGCCCTTCTCTCCGTCTCTTCTTCCACTTGTCCGATCATTCATCGCCTCCCTAACCCTCGTCCATCTCCTCGTCTCTCCTCGTCTCGCATGTGGCATTCGGCGGATGCTTTTATCCTCGGTTCCTTGGACGTTTTTAGCTTTTCGTTTCCTCGGCAGGAAATAAGCGTCCTCTAATCCCAAAACGACCTCTAAACCTGAGGCCTGCTTCACCCCACGGAGGTTTATATGAGCTCTGCAGCATGCGGTGCTTTTTTTATTCTTTTGCTACATGAATATAAATACAAAATAATAACGTATGATGCAATATATATTTATATTATTGACTGCAGCACTTTCTTTGAAAATAAATAATAATAATGATGATGTATAACCCAAGATACATTCTTATTATTGACTGCAGTATTTTTTTTTATATAGAAAATAAAAATATTGATAATAATTTTGGGACGGCATTCGTTAAAAGCCACAAAAACTTGTTTTTAAAAGTTCTAAACAGTGTACATTTACTCAGTACTTAAACATTTCTGAGTATTTCCATTTTATATCTACTTCTACTTCACTATATTTATAGGATCTTTTTTTGTTTTTACTGTTTACAGATTTAGATTAATAATACAAAATATAATCATCAAATAAGTGATGATGTAATATTCTGGATAAAGATTATTTTTAAAACCTTGGTTAAAATCACAAGCTGTATTATAAAACATAAATAAAATAAACCCATTATTTCAATAAAGTGATGCACACATGAACACAGATTAAAATACAAAATGTAATAAATAAATGATAATGTATTATTATAGATATATTATAAAGTTACAACTTTATGAATTTTTGGGAGAAATTCACCAGCAGTATCTAAAGTAATTTATTGAGCTTCACCTTTACACATAAATAAACATTAATAATAATAAAATATTTTATATGAATAAGAAATGTTGTGCTTAATTAAAGTGTATTTTAATGCTGACATTTTTTTATTTTTACTTTAATTAACTTAACTTAAGACTTTTACCTTTAACAGAGTATTTGTTATTATATAGAGTATTAATTTTACTTTTACTTTGTACTTCTCAGGGAGAAGGCCACACCCTTTTTGCGTCTGACTTTTAGTAATTTAATAATTTAGTAATTTAGTAATTTAGTAGAGTGATGTTTAACGTGTTTCCTGTCCTCGTCTTCTCGCCCACCGGTGAGCTGCAGCTGTGCGGTGGACTCTGACAGCTCGTCTTCATCGGGCGTTTCTTTCTCGCTGCGAGCAGTCAGCAACAAGCGAGCACTTCCTGTGCCGAAAACACACGAGCATGCTGGGAGATGTGAACGATCTGTCGCTCAACCTGTCTGCTCTGTGACCCACGGCCGGTAACCCCCAGCAGGCCGCCGCCGCCGCCGGCATCGACCCCCCGTGACCTCCGCTATCGCTGGGTGCAGGTGAACCAACACGCTTCCATGTGAGCTGCACGTAGGCTGGACACACATGTTGAAAAGGGTCCCGCCCCTCTCTCTCTCTCTCTCTCACACACACACACACACACACACACACACACACACACACACACACACACACACACCTGCTAGAGCAGCAAACCTCTCGCAGCCAAGGATCACAGAGTCCTTTTGTCAAACAGGGAAATTAGCGCTGGCTGCCGCTCGTTAAAGAGCCATTGTAGCATTAGCACATTGTCATGGCCGCTGAGCCTCTTCACTTTAGCACCGCGCCACTTCAGCTCAGCCGCTTTTCCCTGGAGGGGAAACACGTCGGCATAGGAAACGTCTCCAAAACACCAGGCCTGTGTGAATGTGTGTGAAGTGGGACTGGGGGGGTTGAGTCCACGTCTTTGGGGCGCTAGTCACCTTCTGCTCGCTGCCGCCAACAGAAACAATGTAGAAATAATGTAGAAATAATGAAAGAAAACTATTTACTGAAGAGCTTTGTCCAGTCCACTAACTTATATTGGAAAACTGTGTCCTAAATTACTTTACTTAGTAAAGTCTGTTTCTCTAAAATGTGTAAGAGAATAATGCTAAATGACCAGATGGCGACAGACAAAAACCAAGATGGCGACAGACAAAAACTAAGGTGGCGACAGACAAAAACCAAGTTGGCGACAGACAAAAACCAATATGGCGACAGACAAAAACCAATATGTCGACAGACAAAAACCAATATGGCGACAGACAAAAACCAATATGTCGACAGACAAAAACCAATATGGCGACAGACAAAAACCAATATGGCGACAGACAAAAACCAAGATGGCGACAGACAAAAACTAAGGTGGCGACAGACAAAAACCAAGTTGGCGACAGACAAAAACCAATATGGCGACAGACAAAAACCAATATGTCGACAGACAAAAACCAATATGGCGACAGACAAAAAACAATATGTCGACAGACAAAAACCAATATGGCGACAGACAAAAACCAATATGGCGACAGACAAAAACCAATATGTCGACAGACAAAAACAAAGATGGCGACAGACAAAAACCAAGATGACGACAGACAAAAACCAAGATGACGACAGACAAAAACCAAGATGGCGACAGACAAAAACCAATATGTCGACAGACAAAAACCAATATGTCGACAGACAAAAACCAAGATGACGACAGACAAAAACCAAGATGACGACAGACAAAAACCAAGATGACAACAGACAAAAACCAAGATGACGACAGACAAAAACCAAGATGACGACAGACAAAAACCAATATGGCGACAGACAAAAACCAATATGTCGACAGACAAAAACCAAGTTGGCGACAGACAAAAACCAATATGGCGACAGACAAAAACCAATATGTCGACAGACAAAAACAAAGATGGCGACAGACAAAAAACAAGATAGCGACAGACAAAAACCAATATGGCGACAGACACAAACAAACATGGCGACAGACAAAAAACAATATGGCGACAGACAAAAACCAAGATGGCGACAGACAAAAACCAAGATGGCGACAGACAAAAACCAAGAGAGCGATGAGCTCAAATGAGCAGTCCATCGATATGCCCGAGCAGAATCTATTTTCTTCTTGACCAATATAAAGTCACTTTATGCATAAACATCTTTAAATAACAGGTTGAACTCTAGAGAGCTTCCCAGTTTTCCTCGTTCTGACAAATCAGCCGCGCGGACCTGGGCTTCCACACGCACACACACGCACACGCCGAATGCAACGATTGGAACATGTGTTAGCAATGTAAAGCAGAGTAAAAGGGTCAATAGCCTCCGGCTGAGAATATGAGTTAGCTAACTTTTGTGCATGTGTGTATGTGCATGTGGGAAGGTGTTGAGTATAATGTTCAGCGTTAGTTTCAAGGTCACAGGCCCCCCACCCGCCGACACACACACACACACACACACACACACACACACACACACACACACACACACACACACACACACACACACACACAACCCGAGGGGATGGTAATAGCGGTGCTGACAGACATGTGCGACCAGCTGAGCTGGAAGCCTCCGCGGCAGTTGAAAGCTCTGGAAAGGCCGTCCGGACACTTTTAAACATCACGACTTAGAGAGACATCTGTAAACAAGACGAGGGATTACTGGAAATGTCGAGGACCCGCCGTCTGTCCGGCTCTCGCCTGACAAATGACCTGTTTATTAACGTAATGGGAAGTACCATCTGATTATAAATACACGAGTAAATTGGAATTATTACGACCTTTCAGAATATATTTACAGAGGTATATTCTTATTAAATGTATGTATTATTTTTTTTATTTATACATAAAAAAAAGTTATTACAAATCTGACACTTTAAGTTTGTTTTATTTGGTCTGGTAATATGGTAAAATTTACAAAAAGCAGATGATGTGTATTTTATTTTAAAATCTGACAATATATATGTACACATAACCTTTTATTAAATTAATACATACATTATTTCTTAAGCATTTAAAAAATGCATGCAACATTATACGTTTGTTTTTCATTTTCACATTTCAATAATTTCTGTTTAATGATTACAATAAAATAAAGAAATATAGAAATATAGAAATGACTGTATATAGATTAGAATATTAATATGTGTTGTGTATTATATCTATGTTTTGAAAATATCTAGATTATTGTTCAAATATAAATGTGTTTATTCTGCCTGAACAAAAAAATCTAACACAAATTACACAATTTTAAATAAAGAATTAATTTAACACATAATATCACAATAATAATAAAGACACTATATTAGTAACGCAACATTTATATCATCTGTCATGTTTTAAAATATTTAAAAGTTGCACATAAAACTAATGAAATACAAGCACACATATTTATATTCAACTAGATATATATATTTAACACATTAATACGTCCGTTAATGTGTTTTGGGAACAAACTGGTGCGTTCGAGGAACCTGCCGGTTCGTAGGACGTCCCAGTTCGTCTCGGTCATGCGCCAAATTCCCCCCAACATCCAGCACCTGGCTGTTGATAGTCATGGCTCTCCGGCCATTTTAATTAGTGAACACACACACACACACACACACACACACACACACACACACACACACACACACACACACACACACTCAGATCAAAGTCTTTACTCGTGGTGAGCGACACTATAAATAGCTCCTGAATAGCATGAGCCATGCCTGATGTATGATAATGTTCTCATTACAACTGGCTTTGTGCGTGCATGTGTGTACAAGAATGTGTGTGTTTATACGCAGGAGGGGAATGTGTGTACACCCTGACAGTGTGTGTGTGTGTGTGTGTGTGTGTGTGAAGCCGACAGGTTTCACCACCTCTCTGATCCTCTCTCTCTCTCTCTGGTCTTCAGTTCCTGTAACTCTGTCGCCTCGAAGCCGACGTAAACAACATGGAGGATGTTTGTCATGATGTCATGATGTCATGATGTCATCGTGTCATGATGTCATAATGTCATGATGTCATCGTGTCCCGGACAACACGCACATACAACAGGATCCTTTTTATTTTATTTTTTAGATTTCTCTTAAAATTCACCAAAAGTTACAATTAGTTAATGCCTCATTTGCATATTTAAACATAAAATATATTCTGATAATACAATATTGCTATTACATTCATTTTATATTATAATTTTTTTGTGCTCCTCTGCTTCTGCTTGGAAACTATTAAAGTATTACTGACTGCTATTAATAATTATAAATCAGACACATTAAAGTGACGGGCATCTCCATCTCCACCAAACTAAAATATTGCTTATTAGAAGCAATATTTACAGTTTTTTTATGTTATGTATTATGTATTTAAAATATCTCAATAATTCACCTTTTATGTCACTTGAGCTGTGAGGCTCATCTTCTCTTTTATCGCGCAGCCAGACGGTTATGATGGTTATGACAGTTATGATGATTATGGTGGTTATGGTGGTTATGACGGTTATGGTGGTTATGACGGTTACGACGGTTATGATGGTTATGGTGGTTATGATGGTTATGACAGTTATGATGATTATGGTGGTTATGGTGGTTATGACGGTTATGGTGGTTATGACGGTTACGACGGTTATGATGGTTATGGTGGTTATGACGGTTACGACGGTTATGATGGTTATGGTGGTTATGGTGGTTATGACGGTTACGACGGTTATGATGGTTATGGTGGTTATGACGGTTACGACGGTTATGGCGGTTATGACGGTTATGATGGTTATGGTGGTTATGATGGTTATGGTGGTTATGGTGGTTATGGTGGTTATGGTGGTTATGACGGTTATGACAGTTATGATGGTTATGGTGGTTATGGCGGTTATGACAGTTATGACGGTTATGGCGGTTATGGTGGTTATGGTGGTTATGGCGGTTATGGTGGTTATGACGGTTACGACGGTTACGGCGGTTATGGTGGTTATGACGGTTATGGCGGTTATGGCGGTTATGGCGGTTATGGTGGTTATGGTGGTTATGACGGTTACGACGGTTATGGCGGTTATGACAGTTATGACGGTTATGGTGGTTATGACGGTTATGACAGTTATGATGGTTATGGTGGTTATGGTGGTTATGGCGGTTATGACAGTTATGACAGTTATGACGGTTATGACAGTTATGGTGGTTATGATGGTTATGGTGGTTATGACGGTTATGACAGTTATGACGGTTATGGCGGTTATGGTGGTTATGGCGGTTATGGTGGTTATGACGGTTACGACGGTTACGGCGGTTATGACAGTTATGATGGTTATGGTGGTTATGGCGGTTATGGTGGTTATGGTGGTTATGGCGGTTATGGCGGTTATGGTGGTTATGACAGTTATGATGGTTATGGTGGTTATGGCGGTTATGGTGGTTATGACAGTTATGGTGGTTATGACAGTTATTATGGTTATGGCGGTTATGGCGGTTATGGTGGTTATGACAGTTATGATGGTTATGGTGGTTATGACGGTTATGGTGGTTATGACAGTTATGATGGTTATGGCGGTTATGACAGTTATGAGGGTTATGAGGGTTATGGCGGTTATGACAGTTATGGCGGTTATGACAGTTATGATGGTTATGACAGTTATGGCGGTTATGACAGTTATGATGGTTATGACATTATGGCGGTTATGACTCTGTGCTGCTGGTTTTGCCAAAGTTAGTTGGTTCAGGAACAAGTTCCCATGAACGCATCTGAGCTCCAGCCGGGTTCAATATTATGATAATTTTATTATAATATTATATTAATTGGAGTCGCCCTCTATATCGGCAGTTTTTTTCCTCTAACAGAAGGTTCTCCTCTCCGTCCCGGTCCGCCGGCGCCGCTACCAACCAAAACAAGCCGATAAAAGGAAAGCGGGTAACCGGGGTTCGGGTCCGGGCAGAGAGGGCTGGCTGTTCTGATCCGAGAGCAGCTGGAGAAACACGAGGTCACATGGGATCAGGCTTTCCCTCCAAACAGCTGGCCAAATAAACCCAGACACACACACACACACACACACACACACACACTAGCCTCGTGGGAGTGGACAAAGGGTGTGAACACGCTGCTCCATGTTGGTGCATCACACGCGTGTGAAGAAGTTTCCAGAGGAAGATGATGAACGAGCCTTCATAGCTCTCACACCTCCAGAATATATTTTTCTTTTTTTTACTTCATCCACTGTGTATTTATGGGTTTTAGTTTCCAAGACGTTTGATTATAAAAAGATACACTTGCAGCTCCTGAACACATGTTTATCTCTTTATTGATCAGATGTAATAAAACACATCTCACATATCTCAGTGTCTCTGTCAAGGAAATACCAACATGTGTGAGAAGAAGATTAATGAGCGATGACAACTTCCCCAACGTTCCACTTCTCTTTCTCTTTTTTTTTGCTGGCTATAAATGGACACAAATTAGGCGGAAAGTGAGGCACGATCATAAAATAAAATCCCGGCATGCACCACCAAAGTACAAGTACTCACATGTGAGTACTCGCCAATATACCGAGTACCAATACAGTACTTTATAGTACCTTTATACTTCCTTACTTCCTTCAGATGTTCCTCAGTTCCTGACATGATGTGTATTCAGTGTTTCATTCAAACCTTTTTTTTTTGACTGCAAGAAAACAAAACAAAAAACACCTGTGGGCTCAAAACTCATAATTTTAAAAAATGGATGAAAAAAACCAGATATATTATATCTAATGTCATTTTTACAAACCAATCTTACCCTCAAAAAAAGCACAAAAAAATAACTTCTTCCTGAAGTGTGAGCCCTGAGTACGAAGCTGATCACGTGACGTGTGTGATATGTGATGTGTGTGATATGTGATGTGTGTGATATGTGATGTGTGTGATATGTGATGTGTGTGATATGTGACGTGTGTGATATGTGATGTGTGTGATATGTGATGTGTGTGATATGTGATGTGTGTGATATGTGATGTGTGTGTGATATGTGATGTGTGTGATATGTGACGTGTGTGATATGTGATGTGTGTGATGTGTGTGTGATATGTGATGTGTGTGATATGTGATGTGTGTGATGTGTGTGTGATATGTGATGTGTGTGATATGTGATGTGTGTGATATGTGACGTGTGTGATATGTGATGTGTGTGATATGTGATGTGTGTGATATGTGATGTGTGTGATGTGTGTGTGATATGTGACGTGTGTGATATGTGATGTGTGTGATATGTGACGTGTGTGATATGTGATGTGTGTGATATGTGATGTGTGTGATGTGTGTGTGATATGTGATGTGTGTGATATGTGATGTGTGTGATATGTGACGTGTGATATGTGATGTGTGTGATATGTGACGTGTGTGATATGTGATGTGTGTGATATGTGATGTGTGTGATATGTGACGTGTGTGATATGTGATGTGTGTGATGTGTGTGTGATATGTGACGTGTGTGATATGTGATGTGTGTGATATGTGACGTGTGTGATATGTGATGTGTGTGATGTGTGTGTGATATGTGATGTGTGTGATATGTGATGTGTGTGATATGTGACGTGTGTGATATGTGATGTGTGTGATATGTGACGTGTGTGATATGTGATGTGTGTGATATGTGATGTGTGTGATATGTGACGTGTGTGATATGTGATGTGTGTGATGTGTGTGTGATATGTGACGTGTGTGATATGTGATGTGTGTGATATGTGACGTGTGTGATATGTGACGTGTGTGATATGTGACGTGTGTGATGTGTGTGATATGTGATGTGTGTGATATGTGACGTGTGTGATATGTGATGTGTGTGATATGTGACGTGTGTGATGTGTGTGATATGTGATGTGTGTGATATGTGACGTGTGTGATATGTGTGATATGTGATGTGTGTGATATGTGATGTGTGTGTGATATGTGATGTGTGTGTGATATGTGACGTGTGTGTGATATGTGACGTGTGTGTGATATGTGACGTGTGTGATATGTGACGTGTGTGATATGTGTCAGGATACGCGTCTGGACCCAAAAGCAAACGATGAACGACGGGGTTGAGGTGAGAACACAAGGTGAGTTTATTTACAGTGCGCAGGAAACCAGGGAAAAACACAGGGAGTACTCAGCCATTAGCTCGGCGTGAGGCTTGTAGCGTGGCTCGGGATGTAGCTTGTGGCGTAGCTCGGCGTGAGGCTTGTAGCTCGGGATGTAGCTCGTGGCGTAACTCGGGACGAAGCACGGATATGACGGGCAAGGCATGCAGAAGGAATCACCCGACGCTGGCCCTCCGGGAGGAGAGCCCCTTTAACTGTGCCATGATGACCTAATACGCTACAGCTGCGGACGTCCCCCTTCCCGGCTGGCCGGCTTCCGTCTGACTGTACGGGGAGAGAGAGAGACATTTTTAGTTCGCGGCCAGGTTTAACTATGGCACCACCTGGTGGTGGCGCCCTGTACCACCACAGTACCCCCCCCTCAATGGACGCCTCCTGGCGTCCCTGGAACTGCCAGGCAAGGGTGGGTGGAGGGGGAACGGCCGGAGGGCCGAAGCCCCTGGCGGGAACTGGCCTGAGGGGAGGGACCTGGAACACAGGGAACAGTGACAGAGGGGTACGGGCCGGGGGACGGCCACCAGGCGGGGACTCAGGGGGACGGCCACCAGGCGGGGACTCAGCGGGACGGCCACCAGGCGGGGACTCAGCGGGACGGCCACCAGGCGGGGACTCAGCGGGACGGCCACCAGGCGGGGACTCAGCGGGACGGCCACCAGGCGGGGACTCAGCGGGACGGCCACCAGGCGGGGACTCAGCGGGACGGCCACCAGACGGGGACTCAGCGGGACGGCCACCAGGCGGGGACTCAGCGGGACGGCCACCAGGCGGGGACTCAGCGGGACGGCCACCAGGCGGGGACTCAGCGGGACGGCCACCAGGCGGGGACTCAGCGGGACGGCCACCAGGCGGGGACTCAGCGGGACGGCCACCAGGCGGGGACTCAGCGGGACGGCCACCAGGCGGGGACTCAGCGGGACGGCCACCAGGCGGGGACTCAGCGGGACGGCCACCAGGCGGGGACTCAGCGGGACGGCCACCAGGCGGGGACTCAGCGGGACGGCCACCAGGCGGGGACTCAGCGGGACGGCCACCAGGCGGGGACTCAGCGGGACGGCCACCAGGCGGGGACTCAGGGGGACGGCCACCAGGCGGGGACTCAGGGGGACGGCCACCAGGCGGGGACTCAGGGGGACGGCCACCAGGCGGGGACTCAGGGGGACGGCCACCAGGCGGGGACTCAGGGGGACGGCCACCAGGCGGGGACTCAGGGGGACGGCCACCAGGCGGGGACTCAGGGGGACGGCCACCAGGCGGGGACTCAGGGGGACGGGACCTGAAGGGCCTGGGCTCGGGACGGGACCTGAAGGGCCTGGGCTCGGGACGGGACCTGACTGGGCTGGGCTCGGGACGGGACTTAGCGGGACTCGAGGGACATGTGTCGGCCGGACCGCCGACGGGGCTAGAGGGAACTAGGGTCGGCTGAGCCACCCACCGGGCCGGGAACTTCCACGGTGGGGTCGGGGAAACGGGGACAGGGGCCGACAGCGGCACAGTCGGGGGACTCGGGACAGGGGCTGACAGCGGCACAGTCGGGGGACTCGGGACAGGGGCTGACAGCGGCACAGTCGGGGGACTCGGGACAGGGGCTGACAGGACCGGGGAGCTGAAGTCGGCCGGGACGCCGACCGGACTGGTGGACCGTACCCCCCCCTCCACGGACGCCTCCGGGCGTCCACGGGTCGGCCAGACAAGGGTGGGCGGAGGGGGAACGGCCGGAGGGCTGAGCTTGCTCCCGCCGGTCGGCCAGACAAGGGTGGATGGAGGGGCAACGGCCGGAGGGCTGAGCTCCCTCCCGCCGGTCGGCCAGACAAGGGTGGGTGGAGGGGAAACGGCCAGAGGGTTGAGTTCCCTCCCGCCTGTCGGCCACAGGAAGGAGACGGGAGATGCAGGAAAAAAAAAAACACTCGCCGCCGGGATGCTGGGCGGCGCTGTCGTTGCTGCATCCTGCCGGTCCAGCCACCGAGTCATTCCCTCCAGCCTGTCCATGATCTGATCCAAGATCTGCTCGTGCCTTCCGACGCGGGCCTCTGTGCTGCGGGCCGCCTGGACGGAAGCCGGGTCTGCTGGGTCCATACTGTTGGTCGGGTGATTCTGTCAGGATTCGCGTCTGGACCCAAAAGCAAACGATGAACGACGGGGTTGAGGTGAGAACACAAGGTGAGTTTATTTACAGTGCGCAGGAAACCAGGGAAAAACACAGGGAGTACTCAGCCATTAGCTCGGCGTGAGGCTTGTAGCGTGGCTCGGGATGTAGCTTGTGGCGTAGCTCGGCGTGAGGCTTGTAGCTCGGGATGTAGCTCGTGGCGTAACTCGGGACGAAGCACGGATATGACGGGCAAGGCATGCAGAAGGAATCACCCGACGCTGGCCCTCCGGGAGGAGAGCCCCTTTAACTGTGCCATGATGACCTAATACGCTACAGCTGCGGACGTCCCCCTTCCCGGCTGGCCGGCTTCCGTCTGACTGTACGGGGAGAGAGAGAGACATTTTTAGTTCGCGGCCAGGTTTAACTATGGCACCACCTGGTGGTGGCGCCCTGTACCACCACAATATGTGATGTTTGTGTGATATGTGATGTGTGTGATATGTGACGTGTGTGATGTGTGTGATATGTGATGTGTGTGATATGTGATGTGTGTGATATGTGACGTGTGTGATGTGTGTGATATGTGATGTGTGTGATATGTGATGTGTGTGATATGTGACGTGTGTGTGATATGTGATGTGTGTGTGATATGTGACGTGTGTGATATGTGATGTGTGTGATATGTGATGTGTGTGATATGTGATGTGTGTGATATGTGATGTGTGTGATATGTGAGGTGTGTGATATGTGATGTGTGTGATATGTGAAGTGTGTGATATGTGATGTGTGTGATATGTGATGTGTGTGATATGTGATGTGTGTGATATGTGATGTGTGTGTGATATGTGATGTGTGTGATATGTGACGTGTGTGATATGTGATGTGTGTGATATGTGACGTGTGTGATATGTGATGTGTGTGATATGTGATGTGTGTGATATGTGACGTGTGTGATATGTGATGTGTGTGATATGTGATGAGTGTGTGATATGTGATGTGTGTGATATGTGACGTGTGTGATATGTGATGTGTGTGATATGTGATGTGTGTGATATGTGACGTGTGTGATATGTGATGTGTGTGTGATATGTGATGTGTGTGATATGTGATGTGTGTGTGTGATGTGATGTGTGTGATATGTGATGTGTGTGATATGTGATGTGTGTGATATGTGACGTGTGTGTGTGATGTGATGTGTGTGATATGTGACGTGTGTGTGTGATGTGATGTGTGTGATATGTGATGTGATGTGTGTGATATGTGATGTGTGTGATATGTGACGTGTGTGATATGTGACGTGTGTGTGTGATGTGATGTGTGTGATATGTGACGTGTGTGTGTGATGTAATGTGTGTGATATGTGATGTGTGTGATATGTGACGTGTGTGATATGTGATGTGTGTGATATGTGATGTGTGTGATATGTGATGTGTGTGATATGGGATGTGTGTGATATGTGATGTGTGTGATATGTGATGTGTGTGATATGTGATGTGTGTGATATGTGATGTGTGTGATATGTGATGTGTGTGATATGTGACGTGTGTGATATGTGATGTGTGTGATATGTGATGTGTGTGTGATATGTGATGTGTGTGATATGTGACGTGTGTGATATGTGATGTGTGTGATATGTGACGTGTGTGATATGTGATGTGTGTGATATGGGATGTGTGTGATATGTGATGTGTGTGATATGTGATGTGTGTGATATGTGACGTGTGTGATATGTGATGTGTGTGTGATATGTGATGTGTGTGATATGTGATGTGTGTGTGTGATGTGATGTGTGTGATATGTGATGTGTGTGATATGTGACGTGTGTGTGTGATGTGATGTGTGTGATATGTGACGTGTGTGTGTGATGTGATGTGTGTGATATGTGACGTGTGTGTGTGATGTGATGTGTGTGATATGTGATGTGTGTGATATGTGACGTGTGTGTGTGATGTGATGTGTGTGATATGACATGTGACGTATCTCCTGAGAAATAAGTGAACATTCATTCATAAGCTGCAGATTTCCCAGTGAGAACACATGTTGGAATATCTTTAATAGTTTTCCACAAACAGTTGCAGCATTTGTTCAATGGCAAATGTTTGTGTGTGTGTGTGTGTGTGTGTGTGTGTGTGTGTGTGTGTGTGTGTGTGTGTGTGTGTGTGTGTGTGTGTGTGTGTGTGTGCATATTTGCTGTATTTATACATCACGTTTTCCGGACGGGATCATTAACGTGTAACGACATTGTTCACAGCTTATCAGAACATTTACGTCTCCCCATGAGATGTCTGCGCCCGGCGGCCCTGACAAAGACGAATGGAGCCTAAATGCCAGGGGAGGGGGGGGGGGGGGGCCCAAATACCCAGACTAAATTTAGGGGGGACGCCGGGTTCAGAGGAGTTGGACATCGGGTGGTGCAGAGGGTCAGTGGCTTTACTCTCCTCCTCTGATCAGTACCAACGAAGAAGAACAGCTTCAGGAGAGGAAGGCTGTGAGGTGGATGTGTCTCTTACACAATAAAGGAGGATACAATGTTTCCTTTTACACAATAACATTACCTGCATTACATTGTATACACTGGAGGGGCCAGGAATTGTTTTCTCCACTGCAAGGACACTCAAGAGGGTCCTGCATTAAGTTTTCTTACGTTCCACTACACTCTACAAAATCTAAGCGAAACTATTTACCTAAACCTTAAAGCACGTAAATGTGGGAATTTGTATAAAGTGAAATTGTATAATTTCTAAAATTATTCTGAAGAAAATGAAAGTGAAAATAGGTCCAGTATGTGTGTAGCAGATTGTGTTGTTGTCGTCCACATTATTTCCCATTATTTCCCATTATTTCCCATTATCTCACATTATTTCACATTATCTCACATTATCTCACATTATTTCACATCATTTCCCATTATTTCCCATTATTTCACATCATTTCCCATTATTTCCCATTATTTCCCATTATTTCCCATTATTCCATATTATTTCCCATTATTTCCCATCCTTTCTCTCACCACATGCGTCCGTAGTGTTGATCATAAACGTCGTCAGCGACCACATGAGCAACAACCTGGACCAAATGGTCCGGTGGCATTTCCCCCGCGCTCAGGATCTGATGCGAGCGGCTGCGTCTGGGGACGGATTAAAACCGGATCCGCTCCATTTACGGTGAACTGTCGGCGCTGACTGACGGAGCGTTTACGCCGCGAGACGAGCCTCAAAGAGGCTCATGTCAGCGGGCCAAGTCAATTTATAGCAATCCATCCACCAGCTCCTCAGTCACACAGTCACTGTGTAACCCTATCTGTCCAGTCTAGACACACACACACACACACACACACACACACACACACACACACACACAGAGGATTTAATGGCCACCGGACTCTATCTGACACAACAGGGCTCATTTAAAGGAACTGAAACCCAAATCTTACACGCTTTGTAGTAAATGAAAAGAGAATCTTTCGCTCTCGAGTATCAGAAGCTCAAAACATAAATCAGGTTACATTTCAAAATACAATATTCTGGACTCATTGTGAATTTTGCTAATTCTTTTAAAGCACTTTAAAAACGTTTCGCTATTTTATTGTTTTACTTTTTTCTGGGGACCCAATTTTCAAAAAGGACAAAGCATAAATAAACGTAAGCATTTCCATAAATTCCAGCCATTTAGGAAGTGATAAAGAAAAGATATATGTTTAATAAATCACACTTTGGTTTTTGCATGTGTTTTTTTAAATGGTAAATATTTAATAAATGAGATCTCTTGTTTTATTCTTCTCATCAGTTAAACAAATATATATTAAAACATATTAAATCATTTACAAGTCGGCAACAATAATTAGAACAATATGATCACTCAAGCTCCCTCTTGTGGCTCGAAGAGGAACTGCAGATATAAATGTTAACGAAAGAACTAAATAAGCAATTCTGCTAATTTCTTTAGAGACCCAAATAAAATCTCCTGCTGACGACGGCTCAATGTTTGGCTGTAATATACGAAGAAATTAATTATTCAGATTTGTCATCCGTGTTATATTAATTAAAAAGTAAAAAAAACAAAAACATGGAAGCTTTTCAGGTCTAAAGTCCTAAAAATGCTCAGAATATTGAACGAGTTTCATCCGGCGATGAAGACTTGAAGCGAGCTCAAACTACCAGACATGTGTTGCGTCTCTTTATGAAAAATGTCCCAAAGAAATTGCAAAAGAATCCTCAGAACGATCCTCCGGCTCTCCGAGGCCCGACGGCTTTCAGCGACTTGAAATGATTTGACGCTCGCTGACGTCTGTCGGTTTGTGCGTTTAAACGTCCGGCGACACCCGGCGGGCTCCAAGGTCAAAGGTCAAAGGGTTTGAGAACAAGTGAAAGACAGAAACATGTTTATTTACAACCTGTCTGTACGAGCTGGGATTATATATTTATTTATAACTTTAGGTGCAAGTCAAAGAAAAGAAAATGTATTGAAGGGTAAAGGATTATTTTATTTTTAAATAAATATTGTAACTATGTAAAAATATTTCACAAAAGACTTCATGGGTATTTACTAATTATTACGTTTATTGTTGTTATTTCTTACTTTGTGGTGGGCCATCGTCAGCAGACTCAGAACAATCCATAGTGACAAAGTCAGTCAGCTTGATGATGATGATGATGGTGATGACGATGATGATGGTCCATTTAGGTTATAAATGAACCGTTTGTTCCTTGAACACATCCTGAAAACAGTTCTGTAAAACTTGGACCGTATTCATGGAGTAACAATGGAAACACTGAGAATAATGTATAGACTCCATTGTTGTCCTATTTTTATAAAATAAATGATCAAAGAAATACCTTTATTTATTATGATTTGTGTCATTATAACTGTCTTTCTGCACAACAGACATGTTTGTTCTCTCTCCTTCTAGTCACGACGGTCTTTTCCATTGCAGTAGAAAAACATGACATGAGCGAGAAAAAAACAACAAAAAACTCCACGACAGTTTTTTTTTTGGGCTTAAGATGAATTTTCTTTCTGCACAGAAATGTTTCCCAGCTCAGCTTCTCCGTCTCTCACGCTCTCGTCTCCTCGTTCCTCCCTCTGGACGCTCATCCACAGAAGGAGGTTATATTTACTGCATGTAGACACGTGAAGGTCAGCCGCGTATAAAGTGCTCCGTGATGGCTTTGCCAAATGGCAGCCCCCCCCCCCCCACCACCAGACCTCTGCGAGGAGCAAATGTCGTGTGTGAACGCCTCCGCAGACATGACGGTGAATTCAGAGCAACTTCTGGGAGGCGACAAAGAGACGTCTGTGCTGACATCTCAGGAGCGACAATAAAACCAGTGAGGCGGCGGGAATCGAACAGCGTGCAGCGGACGGTTCTGCGACGGGGGGGATGGAGGGAGGGGTGGGGAGGGGGGCTGTAAAGGGACGTCTGAGGCCCTCGAGTCGTGTCCCGTGAATAATTCACATTGAAACTTTTTTTCCTCCCTAATTTTTCAGTCTGGCGGGGGTCTCTCCCCCCCTTTCAGATAATTTAGGGCCTGTACCTGGGGCGCAGCGGGCAGCGGCCGTGAATCACCGGCCTTGTCCAGCGAGGACCGCCTCGCTGCGTCCATGAACACGGCCCGTAAACCGCCGCGTTCTCATGGAAAACTTTAACTCGGTAGTGAAATGCGCTGAGAGGCTTTTTTTTTTGGGCCTCCATTTTGTTTTTGCATTATTATTGTTTATTTATTTATTTATACATTAATCAACATTGTTAATGTGCTAGCGTTAGCTCGAGAAGGTCGGTTATCGGTAAAATACATAAATACATGAATACCAAAGCAGTGTAGCGGCAGTTCCAGAAAGGAGGAACACCGACAGGTGCTGGATTAGCTCCGCCTCTTTAGCGCCACCTGCCTCCAGACCGTTATGAGGTTCATGCTCACCTGCTGCCAGCGGTGTGTGGTCCCGAGGGGTCAAAGGTGAACGGCGTAAAGCGTGGATACCAGAGGGGGTCACGTATCTGAAGCTGACCTTGGGTCAACGACTCTGAAGGTCAAAGTGACCCGACCTGCTGCGAGCACTGAGGAGTCTGCACACATTTTATTAGCTTCACCTTTAATTCAAAATCTGCATTTTAAGACTTTTTGGAGCAAACAACAAATCAAAAAAGTGATTTTGTTACATTCTTGTAAACTTTGTTTGTAAATGGGGCTTTGACATGTTTTACATTAAAGTAGGAGAGGGGAGCGCTGCAGGCGGCAACAGGAAGTGAGCGTCGCACGAGTTCACTCCACAAAAAGACAATTTGGAATTTTTGATAATTGAAGAAAATAATCTCTGTGGCAAACAAACAAACAAATACTTATTTGCCTCTTTAGATTTATTTACTACACTTAAAAAAAAACTATTTATGTCCAGTGAGTTGTTTTCTGTACTTGAGGACGGTTGGTTTCACAGAGCTTCTTGCTGAAGCTTCTCCAGTACCGGTACCCGGATCGGAAATGCCTAAAATGCTGGATCGGTATCAGCGAGTGCGCAAGTTTATGCTCCGATACGATATCCCGTTATCCCGTCATTTATCAGAGGAACAAGAACTCAACACCCGGTCCCGCTCAGAAAACATCAGTGATGGAAAAAGCTAAAGCAGCTAAAGTAGCTAAATTAGCTGAAGTAGTGAAAGTAGCTAAAACAGCTAAAGTAGCTAAGGTAGCTAAAGTAGCTAAAGTTGCTAGAGTAGCTAAAGTAGGT
>CM042227.1:2420839-2428339 GCA_023566465.1 Cottus gobio | reverse complement strand
CTCGGTTTACGATCCTACTTTAAAGATCTACGGGGGCGACTGTGGCTCAGTGGTTAGCAAGTCAGTCTTTCAATCAGAGGGTCGGTGGTTCAAACCCCGGCTCAGCCAGTCCATGTTGTTGTGTCCTTGAGCAAGACACTTAACCCTCATTGCTCACCGTTGCTGTGTCTTCTGTCTACTGTATATCATGTAAGTCGCTTTGGATAAAAGCGTCAGCTAAATGAAAAGTAATGTAATCTAATATAGAGACGTGAAGGGTTCTGTGACAGACGTATTTATGATCTAGTATTTAAAACTAGATTTAAAATGTACATACAACATAATTTCTTAGAAGTATTTCCAAGCCTTTTTCTTGTTATATATATATGTATATATATATATATATATATTTAACAACTGGTTTACAACATTCACACTTCAGAGGCAGCAACTCCCTGAATGTGGGAGGAAACCGCAGCCTGAGCTCTAATAAACCATGCATTTATTAATATGTTCATAAAGTTATAAGCATAGCGGCCTACATGATGACGTAATGGCTGCAGAGAGCCCCCCCCCCCCGCCCCCCCGCCCTCAGGCCCGGGATGCTCGGGCCGTATATCTCCGACCCGAGCCGAGCCACAGTGGTCTCTGGAGGGGTGACGCGACCCCTCATGAGGGGGGACGGGACCCCTCATGAGGGGTCCCGTCCCCCCTCATGAGGGTCCTCTCTCTTTGAGCTTGTTTTAGTCTTCGTCTACGCCGCGCAGACAGGAAGCTTCCTGTTTCAGGTCAGTTGTCAAAAGGCAGAAAGGTATCCGACAAGTGGGTTAGCATCTTAGAATTTACTACGATATAAAATAATACAATATTGCTTTTATACAACGTTACTACAATATAATACAATATTGCTTTTATACAACGTTACTACAATATAATATAATATTGCTTTTATACAACGTTACTACAATATAATATAATATTGCTTATATACAAATTTGATATAATATAATATAATATTGCTTTTATACAACGTTACTACAATATAATACAATATTGCTTTTATACAACGTTACTACAATATAATATAATATTGCTTTTATACAACGTTACTACAATATAATATAATATTGCTTTTATACAAATTTGATATAATATAATATAATATTGCTTTTATACAACTTTGATATAATATAATATAATATTGCTTTTATACAACGTTACTACAATATAATACAATATTGCTTTTATACAACGTTACTACAATATAATATAATATTGCTTTTATACAACGTTACTACAATATAATATAATATTGCTTTTATACAAATTTGATATAATATAATATAATATTGCTTTTATACAACTTTGATATAATATAATATAATATTGCTTTTATACAACTTTGTTGCAATATAATATAATATTGATTTTATACAACGTTACTACAATATAATATAATATTGCTTTTATACAACTTTGTTGCAATATAATATAATATTGATTTTATACAACGTTACTACAATATAATATAATATTGCTTTTATACAACTTTGTTGCAATATAATATAATATTGATTTTATACAACGTTACTACAATATAATATAATATTGCTTATATACAACGTTACTACAATATAATATAATATTGCTTTTATACAACGTTACTACAATATAATATAATATTGCTTTTATACAACGTTACAACAATATAATATAATATTGCTTATATACAACGTTACTACAATATAATATAATATTGCTTTTATACAACGTTACTACAATATAATATAATATTGCTTCTATACAACGTTATTACAATATAATATAATATTGCTTATATACAACGTTACTACAATATAATATAATATTGCTTATATACAACGTTACTACAATATAATATAATATTGCTTATATACAACGTTACTACAATATAATATAATATTGCTTCTATACAACGTTATTACAATATAATATAATATTGCTTATATACAACGTTACTACAATATAATATAATATTGCTTATATACAACGTTACTACAATATAATATAATATTGCTTATATACAACGTTACTACAATATAATATAATATTGCTTCTATACAACGTTATTACAATATAATATAATATTGCTTATATACAACGTTACTACAATATAATATAATATTGCTTATATACAACGTTACTACAATATAATATAATATTGCTTATATACAACGTTACTACAATATAATATAATATTGCTTATATACAACGTTACTACAATATAATATAATATTGCTTATATACAACGTTACTACAATATAATATAATATTGTTTTTGCAGCTCTCTGAACAGACTCACTTCTGCAGCGGGGAAAGATAAACGGGATGAAGCGAGATGGAAAATACAGAAACATTTGGCATCAGTGCACAGCCCTCACACACACACACACACACACACACACACACACACACACACGGGTCACTTTCACACACGCCACATGGAGCACGTTATGTACGGGTTTCAAACCCAAACCCAAAACCTGATCAGATCATCATCCGACGGGGCGAATCTGGCACTGAACCCTTTTCCCAGAGTCACGCGGGATTTGATCTATGGCGGCCCGGCATCCAGCGAGGGTCTTGGCGAGGAAACGATAAGAAGAAAGAAACGAGGGAGAGCGGGAGAGAGAGAGAGTGAGAGAGAGAGAAAGAGAGAGAGAGAGGGCCCAATCTTTTTGATTGCCCTCCAGAGTATACGCGTTATATATTCTAGGAGATTTATTCTCTGAGGCTTTCATCGGGGAGTTGGGTTTACTGGAAGTCTATTTGTCCGCCCGACGGTCCCGAGTCCTCCAGCTGGCATCAGCATGGATGTGAGCAGCAGATTGGATTTCATTCATGAGCCGATCGGAACTTTAGCCCAAAGCTCTGCTGCTCTGGAGGCAGAAAATCTCTTTGGCTGACTTAAAAACCTCAAAGAAGCAGAAGTTACCCTCAGTGTGTTGAAAGAAAAGATATACAGATATACTGTGACTACTGTGACTACTGTGAATACTGTGAATACTGTGAATACTGTGTAGAAGCCACACTGAGGCTGACCTTCCAGTTTAAAACATAATAGGAGCTTGTGTGTTGTTCATGTGCTAAACCCTAACCCTCCTCTGGTTGTATAGAAGTTTAGTGGTATCTATTGGTATTTATTGGTATCTATTGGTATTTATTGGTATTTATTGGTATTTATTGGTGTTTCTTGGGGCCAGCAGCTCCCTTGTTGAGGGTTATGGTTATTTAGTTTTCTATCTCTAAATGTGAAGCAGCGGATGCAAAGACATGAAGGTCTAACAATGTGATTTATGGGGAAAAGTATTCATGTGGTCTGTTGCATTGTGGGAGAATGAAAACATCATTTTAACAGTAGCATGCAGGTATGTATAAACGAATGCGTGCACTGGAGATAGTTCAAGTCACGGGACGTTGGAGAGCGAATAAACAACGTTAGATATGAAATAAAACGCTGCAATAAAAGCTAGTCATGAAATCAGAAACCAGCTGGTCGTTTCCAGCGCAGAAGCTTTATGTCAGCGCTACGTTTCCTGAGCCGACGTGACAGCAGCGAGCGGCCTTGAGCGACCTTCAGCGACCTTGAGCGGCGCGGCCGCGCAGCATGCTAAACAAATTACGTGAGTTTACGACGAAGCAGCAGGGGGCGGGGCCTGCTGGGAGACGGGAGGAAACAGGAGGAGGAAGACTTGCTGTCCATAAACCAAGTGTGTGTGTGTGTGTGTGTAAACCTCAAATCAACCCATCTTGTCAGATTCATTTAAATTGTTTTCACATTTGTGACACATTTACACGTTAAGGTCTGATTCTCATGACCAGCGATAACAAGACGAAGAAGAAGATGGAAACTTGTTGGTTATTTGCGTAACATTATTCTCTCTCTCTATCTGCAGGCGTTCGGTTTCGGCTCCATAAATCTGGTCCTCCCTGCAGGGGGAGGAGGCTCCGCCTCCCGCGGCGCTGCGTCGGCCTCGTCCATCACGTCGGCAGCACGTTGGCCTCCTGCAGCTCCGGTTCAAGAGATGGACGACCTTTACAACTCCGGCTCACTCGGCTCATTTGTTTTCCGTCGGTTAGTTTTCACATGTCGGCCGCTGACGTTCCCTCCGGGTTTCCGTCTGTGGGAAGTGAGCCGACACACATGTTCAACCCGTTCTCGCTCCCGAGCCGTGTGCTAACCAATACAGGACTTTCACGCAGGAGGCCGCTGTTCAGGTTGATACGTGACCTCGGTACTTTACTAAAGCCAGGAACTGCATCGTATCCTTCTCATACTCGCATGTGATCCACAAGATAAGACCTCAGACACCCACAGAGGGTCTTTCACCTCCGGCTGCATAAGTCATGCTTAATTAAGCCACATGATGATGTCATCTTAACCCAAAACCACAATCCTTTCCTAAAATATAACCAAGTAGTTAAGTTCCTGTGAAGACAGAAGTTTATTTTGAAAGGGCTGCATGCATCGTGCTGAAAACACACACAAACTATCACGGGTGAGTGTCGAACCCAGATGCAGAACGAAGGACACGAGCAGCAGAGAACTGGAATGACACACTTTAATGGTGCGTGGAACAACAAGACAACAAGACTTGGACAATACTCAATACGGATTGTGAGGGACGGGCAAGGTTGGCACCGGGACGTCAGACTGTAGCACGGGAACACGAGGATTAGGCGAGTCGGGTAGTCGGGGACAGGCAAGATCGGCTCCGGACAGTCAGGTAGGTACGCAGGAAGGTTGAGTAAGAACATCAAAACAATCTGGCAGAGAAGGAGAGTGAGAGTGGTGATTAAATACTGGTCTAATTATGGACAACTGGAACCCGCTGTGTGTGCAGGTGAACGGAGTGAGTCAAACGAGGTGGGCGTGGCTGGCTGGCCACCTCTACTGGTGACAGAAACTAGGAATCATTTTTTGTAAGATATCAATGTGTGAGGATACGTTGAGTTATTTTCATAAAGCTAACCAAGTCATTAGTTACCAACCTGAAAATAACCTAAAAACTAAGTTTTATTCTGAAAAGACACTTTATGCACTCTTAAGGAATCAGGATTAGGATCAGGAATAAAGTAATGAAATGATAGACGCAAATAGTATGCAATCTATACTGCAGGACGCACACACACACACACACACACACACACTGCAGTAGCAGAAATAAATGAAAATCAATACACACTATATATACAGTACACACACGGATCCAACTCACTGATTGAGCCAAGCTGTCAACGTGCCAGCTCATCAAGCGCCTCGGCGAGGCCGCGGTCCGGGACGCGGGGGATGAGCGGGTCATGTGTTTTCCATCTTTTCATTATTTCCATCATTAAAAATGAAACCTTTCAAACAATAAATGCCGCTGACCCCCCCGACCGGGACCCTGCACCAAGCAGAGAGAATCTGAAATTACACCCACTGATGTGTGTGTGTGTGTGTGTGTGTGTGTGTGTGTGTGTAAATCTGCTCCACGATGTTTAAGCAACTTGTGTAAAATAAACGAGCTGCTGAGCTAATTAGCGGCTCATCAATCATGACTGATGATGGATCGGGAGTTTGAATCCCGACAGCTCATTAAAATAGTAAAATATATTATTTTTGACACGTTTGAAGAGCCAAAGGTCAAAGGTCAAAGGTCAAGGACAGTAAATCCTCCTGCTGGGGACTGAGCTGACATTTTGCCCACTGGAAATTGAAAATGCAAAATAATTATATAAAAATAAATCTTTGACAGCAGCGTTACAATTCAGCCGAATCGATGAAAAATGAAAATGAAAATGACAAAATTAAAATTAAAAGGACATTTCTCAGCAGTCCACAAAGTTTTTATTCCAGAGGGATTCTGCATCTGGGTCCCTTCTCTGGTTCTGGATCTGGGTCCCTTCTCTGGTTCTGGATCTGGGTCCCTTCTGGGATTCTGGATCTGGGTCCGTTCTGGGATTCTCCTTCATTAATAACAAAAAGTGAAATCTAGATCAGTGAGAAATTTCCCGGAAACCAAACCCAGGACCGGACGGTGCCTTCCGCTGCCCCTGAACGCACCACCTCCTGTCAGCACACACCTTGATATCTGTGTGAGCGGATGATGGCCGTGTTTACTCCTCCACGGGGAGAGGCTGTCATGGTCGGATTCCTGTGAATGAAGTACGGCGGCCGGCCCCCCACGAGGCCGGCTAATTCACCGCCACGGGTCCGATGCGTCCGGCGTGGACGCGACACTTCCACAACGGCGCTGGGAGAATTCACACGTGGCCCCCGGGGGCCACGCCGGCCTCCCGCTGGGCCGCTGATGCCGGCGGTTTGAAGAGCGAACGGGGGGGCAGCGGACTTTGACAGGCAGGCCGAGAAGGTGTCGAGTTATTTAGATGCCTGGAACAATAGCAGAGGAGGGCGAAGCGGCTCGAAGCGGGGCGTTCAGGGACACCTCAGAGCTCACGGTGGGGCTTAGAGTCCATGAGGGGGATTCAAGGAATATACATTCATAACATGCAGGTTGCATTTCCTTATGTGTTGATTTATAATGTGGAAATGTACATCTCAGATATCTCTGCCGGGTTTCCTTCCTCCGGTTCCTCCGGCCTCGGTTCCTCCGGCCTCGGTTCCTCCGGCCTCGGTTCCTCCGGCCTCGGTTCTCCTCGTAAGGTTTTCACCTGCTGTGGCCATGAAACCCAAACTGGCAGTAAAAGGATCGCTTATGTTTCCCTCCAGATTGGGGCCTGGTTCTGAGTGATGCGCTGCACCGGCTCGTGGGTGGGAGGCCGAGTCGCTTTGGACCGGAAGTTCTGGAAACGAGCGTTTCCTGTAATCTGCTCGTCTGCTTCACTGCACCTCTGGATGCCTATCAGTGTGATTGTGTTTTACGAGGAGAGAGCAGGATAGAGCTGTACTCCATGGAAGTTATTTAAAAGGTCCCTCACACACACACACACACACACACACACACACACACACACACACACACACACACACACACACACACACACACACACTGCAGTGGAGCGTGTAATCGTAACACCATGTCCAAGGCTGGAGAGAACTCACAGGCCAAATTGTCCGTGTCATCGCTCGGTCCTGGCTGTGAAATACTGGGTCTGACATCATCGGCCGCCGTGGAGGGGCACGGTGGGAATGGGGGGGGGGGGGGACGACAAGATGGAGGGCGGAGCTGCTGGAATGTCGTATCTGTGGAAGTCGTTAGGTGGGATTCCCCAGGTGGACATCTAAAATTATTACCTGGTTCCTTTTAAATGCTGCTTCCGCTCGGCTCCTCTCTCTCTTCCCACCACGACGCTTCACGCCCTCCTTTCATTGGTCAGCTGCTCTTCTCTGGCAGTTGGGGGCGGAGCTAACAAAGCAGTTTGTGTGATGTTGTGCAAAACGTTTGTGCAATTTCCTAAAAAAGTCCAGCAACGCGTCTCGATACATTCAGTCTTTTCAAAATAAACTCAGGAAACTCAGTTATATAGGAAACAAACATT
>CM042227.1:2393339-2415839 GCA_023566465.1 Cottus gobio | reverse complement strand
TTTTATAAAATCAGGGAGTTTCCTTCTTTTTCGGTTACAGGGGGAAAACCTGGACGGCTGCAGGAGCCAAAGGAAGTCCTGCTATCGGATTTCTGCCTCTCATCCTCTTTGAAAAATGCACTCTGTCAGGACGAATATTGCAAACGCGCCTGTTCTGTCTGGATAAAGAGGAGGAGGAATAAAATGAAAAGGGAGAACCGGAGGAACAGGGGGGAAGCTGTGCAGCGACAGTACCCAGCCAGGAGATGAAAAGTGAGGAACAAATCTTTGGTTCTAACGAGAGAGAGAGGACGGTTATCTGAGAGCAGAGGGAGGGAGGAACGCCGGTAAAAGGTTCGGACCACACAACTCATGCTCTGAACCTCAAGGGGACCCTCAGCCCTGCAGTGAGGTAATTCAGACCATCTGCAGGGGGACTCGGCTGGAGAGGGGGGCCCTCCATTCTGGCTACAGGGCTCAATAAAACAGGTTTGGGTGGATTCGCTCCACGCGGGGACACTCAGCACCGATATTATACGGAAAGAAAACCTCCTGAGGTGGAGAAGACTTCCATCCAAGGGAAGCACAGACTGGAGCCTGGAGAGGGAAGACGAGCTCTGAAGACCTGGAGACTGAAACATGGCGGCTTTGGTTCTGGCCCTTTAGGGTGACGTCACCCGTTGGTTTAGAATCCTCTTGTTTTCATTTTGTTTTCTGCAACCAGTGAACAGGAAGGTCAATCACCCTGTAGCCCCGCCCCGAAAGCATCCCCTGCTTTATGGTCTGTTTGACTCTGGTGGTCAGGAGAGAGAATGCAGCTTTAACACATGAAGCATAGACTTCTATACAACCAGAGGAGTCGCCCCCTGGTGATCAGGAGAGATAATGCAGCTTTAACACATGAAGCATAGACTTCTATACAACCAGAGGAGTCGCCCCCTGGTGGTCAGGAGAGATAATGCAGCTTTAACACATGAAGCATAGACTTCTATACAACCAGAGGAGTCGCCCCCTGGTGATCAGGAGAGATAATGCAGCTTTAACACATGAAGCATAGACTTCTATACAACCAGAGGCGTCACCCCCTGGTGATCAGGAGAGAGAATGCAGCTTTAACACATGAAGCATAGACTTCTATACAACCAGAGGAGTCGCCCCCTGGTGGTCAGTAGAGAGAATGCAGCTTTACCACATGAAGCATATACTTCTATACAACCAGAGGAGTCGCCCCCTGGTGGTCAGGAGAGAGAATGCAGCTTTAACACATGAAGCATAGACTTCTATACAACCAGAGGAGTTGGAGGTTGCCGCCTTGTCAAAATATAATAATTCTCAACACTTTATTGACTACAGGACGCCGTCTTCTCGGCCCACATAATAATGACCTCCGTGCTACGGTGTATTATTAAATGTTCCTCTGCACACATCAGCATTTCTTAAAATATGTTTTCATCGTGCCTCAAGTGTAAATATCACAAGATTATTGACTCATCAAGTCCTGTAAGTTCCCAGGACATTAATCAGTGGTATCTCTGTGTCTCTTCCTAATTGTCCACACAGCATGAACACACACACACACACACACACACACACACACACACACACACACACACACACACACACACACACACACACACACACAGCTTAACAGCAGTGTACAGACGCATACAGTCACGCTCACTTGATCGGTGCTCCTCATATAGAGTGTCCCTCACCGCAGCCAGAAGTCACATTCAATTTGGTACCGATCCGCTGTGGGTATTCTTGGATGAAGAACATGCATGAATATGAATATGTGCATACCTAGTGAAATGTTAGGAGAAGCTTTAATCTCATTTTCAGGGGGTCGAGGGGGGATTACCGGTAAGGTTAGCCACGTCGTATTATCGCTCCGTCTCCGCCAACCCGGAGAGGCGGGACCAACCCGGAGAGGCGGGGCCAACCCGGAGAGGCGGGGCCAACCCGGAGAGGTGGGACCAAACCGGAGAGGCGGGACCAAACCGGAGAGGCGGGGCCAACCCGGAGAGGCGGGGCCAACCCGGAGAGGTGGGACCAAACCGGAGAGGCGGGACCAAACCGGAGAGGCGGGGCCAACCCGGAGAGGCTGCTTCTGTCGGGAAGATCCTTCTTCTGCCGCTCGGGTCGGAGGGATGGTGTTCACATTCGACCAATCACATCGTCTTTAAGCAGACAATACATTTGTAATAATGTTCGTTTTGTTGTTTCTCAGCTTCTGTGAGTTTTTTTTTTTAAATAAGCTGTGAATATCTTTTTTTTTTATCCTAAAATGTATCATAAAATAAAGATGGAAGAAACGTGTAATTCATGGTGCCGTTAGCTTGACAGCTGCTACAGCTGCTTCTTTTTAAATTTTAAATTAATTTTTTTAAAGGCTTAACGCCAACAAATATGGATTGAAGCAGAATATTTCATTAGATATGGTTGGAAATGATTGTACTGTTGCATGTTGTTGTTGTTGTTGTTGTTGTTGTTGTTGTTGTTGTCCTCCTGCCTGAGTGGAATCAGAGGTTGGAGCTTCCTCTCCATCTTTGCTCGCTCTCGGTTCCTACACCGATTCACATCATCTCGACGAATCAGATGTGACTTAACTCTTCTGACAAGAACAAAAACAACAACAACAACAACAACAATGAATAAAGACCAAAAAAAGGGATCGAGCAAAGATCCGAGTGCTTTAGCACCTGAACTCTAGTGAGTACAATAAACGTCACGAGGATATTTATAGCGCCGTATAAGGAGAATGTCCAATTCCCTTCTCCACAATAACGCACATGCATCTGCTAACGGCATCAGGGCGGAAACCTGCGCTCCATCCGAGGGGGGTGGGGGTGGGGGTGGGGGTGGGGGGGGGGGGAGTGAAAATAGAAAAGTGCATGGCGTCAGCTCATCTCTGTGCCACTGTACACTTTCTATTAACTTACACTTTAAGCCCCTCGTAACCAAAACCCAGCCAACTGCAGCCCACACCGCCCTGCTGGTATATATATACTTATATATATATATATATATATATATATATTTATATATATGTATGCATGAGATATGAGATACGCATCTGCCGATATGATCCACATTATCAGCGGGCCAAAAAATAAAAAACTAATTAAAAACTAACCAATTAATACATTTTTTTTGATGAAATACGTTTTCGTTGCTTTTTCTGACGGAAGCGTTTGTTACATATGATGTGTTCAAGGAACGTCGGAAAAATGAGGTGAACAACGTTTTTCTTTCTAGCTGCAATAAACAAAAACAAAATAAATCTATAAAAGCAACAAATGCTTCTGCGTATAATACGCAGTATTGATTTAGTAATCTGATTACTGCGAATGTATATTTAAACTTCTCAATTTGTTTACATACAAGAATACAAATGAAATATTGATTCTTCTTCTCATTAATGCTCACTTCTTGTCTTTCCGTGGGTTAGGAGGTCGTTCCCTCCACAAACATGTTGCTGCTGCACGTCGTGTTGTGCGCTCTGACCAACAACAGGTCTGCTGACATCATCGAGGCTGCTGTCACACACAAATGTGCAAATTGATTTCACAGCTAAGTATTCGTGTCATGTGCTGCTCTGCTGCAATAATATGCACTTGTGTTTCACACGTCTGTGTGTACAGGCTTAAGAAAAATAAAAAAAGAAGTGTGTGTGTGTGTGTGTGTGAGTGTGTGTGTGTGTGTGTGTGTGTGTGTGTTATAAATCATTTCAGCACAGCTGCAGTCTGCCGCTCCATCAAGCTTCAGATAAGCTTCTCAAATCTCCTCCAACCATCATGTGGCCGCACAGCGCTCAGGGCCTGGCCACCTCTCAAACCTGTGTGTGTGTGTGTGTGTGTGTGTGTGTGTGTGTGTGTGTGTGTGTGTGTGGCAGCATGTGTTTAACAGAATGTGCCAGTGAACAGAATGCACATGTGTGTCTGGAGGACGTGTGAGTGTGAGTGAGTGTGTGATTACGGGCGTAACTAGCAGCCACTAATCCTGCAGGATGACGAGCAATCATCTGCTCTGCATCGCTTTTATTTATTTATTTATTTATGAAGATGCAACATTTTAAACGCTTAGATGGAAAATTAAACTGTAAGAAATCACAATTGTTCAGAGTCGATGCATCGCTTTTTATGCCTCTAATTTCTATCTAATTCTGTTCCGAGAAAGCCGAACCGACATTAATATGAATGTGTAGATTCATTTTTATGAATTGTTTTCTTGATTGGAGGTGCAACAAAAGAAGAAACGAGCAACTTGAGCAATTAAAACCAGGCAACCAGGCAACCAGACTGAAGAAAGAGTTGAGGAGAGAGCAGACGAAGGAAAGGGTGTGTGTGTGTGTGTGTGTGTGTTGCACAGAGGCAGATGGAGTTTGGATTTAGGCTCCTGCAGACGGACCCGTCACATTTCATTCTCTGCTGCTGCTGAGTGACTCTTTGGTGCAAATCCCTTCCACACTACTCGGTGTGGTAATAACACACACACATAACACACACACATAACACACACACTCGTGTGTTCAGATCCGATCCACTACTTAGGGCTGCAGACCTGCTGCTCCTCCATCAAGCTGTCAGAGCGACGGCACCACGGAGCCCACACTGTCACTATGTGCACTTTATGAATAAATATGATTTCATCGTTAGGAAAATGGGAAATATAGAAGTGTCTATGAAGTAAGTTGAAGGATATATATATATATATATATATATATATATATAGACAGAAGACAATGTAATAAAGTATGTTTTATGAATATATATTTATGAATATATATTTATGAACGTGGAGAACATCTGAAAGCAGTCTGAGGAGACGGGGACGATGCTGTGCTACGATTGGCCAGTCTGGTACGAGGGGCGGGGCTTAGCAAAGGGCCAAGATGTTTTCACCATGAAAACGTTCTAATGATTAAAGATATGGATCTGCTGGATAAAAGCTTCAGTGGAGCTAATGCACTTCTACAGAGCTTGATAGAAACATATTCATATTTTCATATTTAGTCATAACTGCCTTTTTTATCTGGTTTGAAAATGCTTCTTGTGGACCAGGAGATTGTGTTCCTTGTTCACTTCTTCCAGCAGCTCAAACCAAAGCTCACACACACACACACACACACACACACACACACACACACACACACGCTGCCATATGCTTCTAGTTGGGGCGCTCTGGGTGAGAGCGAGTGGTTTTTGGCCTTTTGCACGCGTGATGTAGCTCAATGAGGACGCATTAGCCGTTAGCATCCCCGGCAGAGAGTCCCTAATGAGCCGGGAGAGCTCAGCACCTCTCACACAGACACACACTTAGGAATGCATGCACCAACACACACACACACACACACACACACACACACACACATGCTGCTTTACTCCGGTGGGAGAAAGTGGAAACATGCCAGCGGCGGGGAAACAGATTCCACCTCTGTTTCATTGGTCAAATGCATTGATGTGATTATCAATAATCTAATAATCTAATCATCTAATGGACAGCGAGGGGTCCAGAGTGTTACTCTAATAACAACAGCCACAGACACGTAATAAAATATGGGGTACAGTTTAATAAAAAGCCTCATGAGGTTTGATCTTAAAGGGGATGTGTACCTGAGCATTGATCTTAAAGGGGATGTGTACCTGAGCATTGATCTTAAAGGGGATGTGTACCTGAGCATTGATCTTAAAGGGGATGTGTACCTGAGCATTGATCTTAAAGGGGATGTGTACCTGAGCATTGATCTTAAAGGGGATGTGTACCTGAGCATTGATCTTAAAGGGGATGTGTACCTGAGCATTGATCCCCTCCCTGCTCGTGTCAGCAGATCCAAAGAAGACAGGCTGAGTATTTGTAGTTCTTTGAAGGTTCTTCTGTAGTTCTTTGGGCCGAGTGGAAGATGTGGTCCCAGCTATATTACCCAGGACTCAACAATGAGGCCTGTCTGCCAGCCAGGAACCAGTCAAAGGTCAAAGGTCAAAGGTCAAAGGTCACATAGTAAAGCTCAGCAGCACGTCGAGAGCTGTGTGCAGAACAGAATTAATATTTCATGCAAAATGATGGTGTTTCCAGGCTAAATCACACACACACACACACACACACACACACAGTGAACATCATTATAAATTGACATCCTGAGTCAGAGGAACAGGAATAAATAGTTTTAATTATTAACACAAAACAACATTTAGTGATGTTTTTATTCAATGTTGAACTTTTGTTGTGAATCCTGTTATTTTGAGACTCTAAGTCAATATTTTGAGATAATACAAGAAAGTTGGTTATTATAAGGACTCACAAAATATTTTATTTTCATCAAAAAGTTTTTATCTTTTTTCCGTTCTTCTTGCTGAAATTGGCTTCAACAAATAGTATTGATCACTAGATTTCAGGGATTGATCAGTGTCCATTATTAATTATCATGTAAAATACCTTTACATCAATTTAAATATTACATTTAAGTGGCAACGTTTTTACTTTATTTGTAGTTAAATTAAATAATGGTGCAACATCTGATCTGATCCAGTGCTCCTGTATTTCTAACCGACCCTCGTTCTGTTTGCAGGGACACTGACGGCCACTAGGGGGAGTTGTGAGTCTCCTTCTGCCGCCTGCAGGAGGGAGACAGTGAAAGGGTTGGAGCAGGGTCCTGAGCTCCCAGTGTTCCCAGGCCCGGGTGCACTGGGAAGGGGTTTCCACCTCTGCTGGTAATAGCAACCTCAGCTAATTAACCACAGGCCTTTAATTTGAGCCGGAGACCTGAGCCTGACTCCCAAATGTCCCCGGAGGAAACAGGGATGAGGAGGAGGGGGGGCAATAAAAACTAGCAGGATTTCGGTTATGGAGAGGGGGGGCTGAGGTTTTGGGGGGCTCGAGCACCTGTCACACGCAGCCTGGGAGCAATGAAAGCTATTGATGAGCTGGGCAAGGTCAGCCCCCCGACCGCACCGGGCCCCTTCAGGGATCTCCGGCACAAAGCCAGGGGGATTGTTGGACACCTGTCAATCAGCCGGGAGGCGGGAACCAATCTGGACGTGGCTTCTGTGCCTCGGCTAGAAGACGGTCTCACGGAAACCCTGGAACAAGATAATGATCTTACAATGTTACGCATTAAAGCTGCACTCTCTCTCCTGACCACCAGGGGGCGACTCCTCTGGTTGTATAGAAGTCTATGCTTCATGTGTTAAAGATGCTTTCTCTCTCCTGACCACCAGGGGGCGACTCCTCTGGTTGTATAGAAGTCTATGCTTCATGTGTTAAAGCTTCATTCTCTCTCCTGATCACCAGGGGGCGACTCCTCTGGTTGTATAGAAGTCTATGCTTCATGTGTTATTCAATTACATTTTTCAGTTCAATTCCAAAATGTTTTTTTTGGGCTATACAAAATAAACTGAATGTGTTAAAGCTGCATTCTCTCTGACGATGAAAAAAAAAACAGATTGCATAATTTTGGTCTGCTAGTCGTTACTTGTTCAGATCAAGTTGAGTTTAATTAAGCTGCAGGACGTCTATCTGAGTGATTGACAGTTGTTGCAGAAATAAAGATAACAGTAACTGGGAGAGAATATTCCTGTTCCTTTAAGTGCCATCCGAAACATTTGGGTGTCGGAGCTGTGATGAAGACAACGCGCTCGTCTCTTTGTGTGTGTGTGTGTGTGTGTGTGTGTGTGTGTGTGTGTGTGTGTGTGTGTGTGAGCGGTTCTGCACAGGTGCGAGCTGGTGTGTTTGAAGGTTCACACAGGGGAGGTCTCCTCCAGATAAGCTCCCCGTAGGAAATGGCATTAGTTCGGGGAAAAGATGGGACGTCCTGTGAAACCCGGGACTGACCCCTGACCTCTCGTCTGATAGGAGGGGGGGGGGACACCAAGATGATTGAATTTTTGTTTTAAGGGTTCAAGGAGGGGGTTTTGAGGATTTAGTGAGAAATCAAAAACCCTCCTCCTCCGCTCCCTCCTCTTCCTCACTCGTCCCTTGCAGCTGTCCCTTTTCCCTCTCATTTTTTCCCTCCGTCAGATTTCAGCCTATAATTAGCAGAAAGACCTCGCTGACTCTCCGCACACACATGTGAGTGTGTTTGCCCGTAACTAATGGTCTAAATCCACACACCCCTCTCCTCCCCCGCCCCCCGCAGAGCCTCCAGATTGCAAGAGTGACAGGTTCACATGCGGGGGGGTGGGGGGTCTCGAGGCCGGACTCGGTTCTCACTGGCCGTGCAGCCTTAAAGGGCAGAACCCAACGCAGAGGTCTCCTCCCGCGGTGCCGAGGGGGCATCTCAAAGCCCCTACAGAGTCCTTTCGCCCCGGCATTCCTGTCGTGGCACGGCGCTCCCACCTGCTGCCCGCGCTGCGTTCAAAGGCCGTTTTTATAGAAGCGGCTACGAGAGCAGAGGCCGCAGAGCCTTCAGTGAGAACTTTTATATAACATCCATCTACGTATAACCGGAGGGCAAGGTTGCGTCGTTGCAAGGTTGCATCGCTGCAAGGTTGCGTCGTTGCAAGGTTGCGTCGTTGCAAGGTTGCGTCGTCAAGGTTGCGTCGTTGCAAGGTTGCGTCGTTGCAAGGTTGCGTCGCTGCAAGGTTGCGTCGCTGCAAGGTTGCGTCGCTGCAAGGTTGCGTCGCTGCAAGGTTGCGCCGTTGCAGGTTGCGCAGTTGCAGGTTGCGTAGTTGCAAGGTTGCATCGCTGCAAGGTTGCGTTGCAAGGTTGCGTCGTTGCAAGGTTGCGTAGTTGCAGGTTGCGTAGTTGCAGGTTGCGTAGTTGCGGGTTGCGTAGTTGCAGGTTGCGTAGTTGCAGGTTGCGTAGTTGCGGGTTGCAAGGGTTTTGCAATGAAACTCTTTTATTCGTACTCCACCTCACCATGCAAAATATGAATATCCACATTACTATTTGTTTTGTCAGATTAATATAATACAAAGTCCAATATTTTCCTCTGGAGTAAAGTGAAGTAGAACATAAATGGTGCAATTAAGTACCTGAAAGTAATACTTAAGAGTACTTTGAGTAAAGTATTACTTTAGTTTCTCATGCTAAATAAACCAAAGTGTTTCTGCGAGGAAACCCAAACGTCAGTATTTCCAGAGCGACGGCGACGCGTAATGGTGTGTTCACACCGAACGCGACGCAAATTTTTCGCGCGACCAGATTACATGTAAAGTCAATGCACAGACGCGTTTGGTTGCGACAGACGCGAAATTTCGCCGGGCGGCGCGTTAGACGCGTTTGGCGCGGCGCGTTTGGCGCGGCGCGTTTGACGCGAAATTCGCGTGAGTTGAAATTTTTCAACTCGGGCGAAAATTCGCGTCGCGAAAGCCAATCAGCGTTGAGAAGCTCTGCGCGTCATCACCGCCGTCCTGCCGGTTTGAATCAAACAGCTGCTGATCCACCAGAAGTATCGCTGGCAGCGGCCTCATTCAGACGCTGTTGTGCGGCTACGGATGATATTATGAACCCGGACACGGGGGCGTTTGATGGTCCGACATTAGAGGGACTTCCACAAGAAGGTTAAAGCAGAACTAGTGGTTAGTTTAATGGTGGATGGCGGAAACGGTACTGTTTTTACGGAGATAAGCCACGGAGATAAGCCCCGCCCGCGTTAAAGCGAATTTGCGTTGACGGAAATTAACCACATAAAGTCGAGCGAGTAAACTCACGCGAGTAAACTCACTCGAATTTCGCGTCGCGTTCGGTGTGAACACACCAATAAAGTCGAGCGAGTAAACTCACGCGAGTAACGCGACGCAAAATTTCGCGTCGCGTTCGGTGTGAACACACCATAAGACGACGTGCAAAATGAGACAAATGCCGCTTCGCATTTTTGGGATGCGGCAATGTTTCCTGCAGGAAACGCGACACTCATCCCAGAGTAAACCGCGTTGTTAAAGTATTACCAAGTCATTATTTTTCTCACACTTCATTTGGGCATCACTCTCGTGTACAGAGGCGTTCGGTGGTTATGGGGGATTTGTGAAATTTTCCTGGATTTTCTCCCTTAAAGCCACGACACTAAATCACACGTTTGCCTTCACAGAGGCGGGTTGTGGGTTTGATTCCCCCACCGCGACG
The DNA here is from genome assembly GCA_023566465.1 of Cottus gobio. NCBI lineage: Eukaryota > Metazoa > Chordata > Actinopteri > Perciformes > Cottidae > Cottus > Cottus gobio. The sequence goes on along the minus strand of CM042227.1, from coordinate 2,405,798 downwards.
CACAACGGGGACAACAGCACCTTCTTCAGCGTTTTGCAAAACAATAAAAGCATTAGGTGGCCGCAGCTTGATTTACAAGTTCATGTGGGGCGATCTGCGGCGTAGCAACATAACTTTGGTTGCTAGGAACAACACGAGCAGATGGACGAGCGGCAGCGCGGAGATGGCATCTGCTGGTGTGTCCGTCCGGCCGAGCGTGGCTCTGTGTGGGGATCTCCATTCTCCATGCCCGCGGTGTTGGCACGGAGCAAAAGTATTAGATTCAGTGTGGGGAAGGGGGGGGGGGGGTAATAATTAACTGACATCAGCTGGTGAGCTCCATGCAGAAGGTTGCTACTACAAATATAGATGCTTTTTCCCCCCCAATAAATCGTGCCGGCGGAGGCGGAGGCCTCGGGATCGACAGAAACCTGCCCGGTATTCACCGCCGCCTGATTAATGTGACAGAGAGTCTTTCAAGTGGGCGCGGAAATAGAACATCAAACAACAGCAAAACAAGCAGCCGGACTGCGTGATATAACGGGGTATAAATGTCTGGTGCCCCCCCCCCCCCCCCGCTCCTTCACTCAACCTGGTTTCACTACTCAGAAACGTTTTCATTTTACAAAGTGTTGAATATATATATATATATATATATATATATATATATATATATATATATAATTAAATGTTTTTGTTGATTGCTTATAATAATATTTTGGAAGCATGAATCATGTTTTTGTATCCCAGATTTGAAGCCTAGAATAGATGCCAAATATTTCCCTGACATATTATATTTATTGGGCTTTTATTGGAAAAGGGTAAGAAGAGAAGTTGAAAGGATTAATAAAGTTTGTGTAATCGACCTCATTCTGAAAAACATTAATACAATTATTATTCATGAAAATAAATAATATATTGAAATAAATATTAATATGATATTGTACCGTTTCACAAAATATAAAAAAAAATTGATTTTACATAAATAATCAGTAATGTATATATAATGACTAATAAATGCAAATAATAGAACTACATCACTCTATTGTAATGCAGCTTTTAAAACCAAGAAAAGACAGCATTTTTGCCATTATTACAATATTACGATGCAATATAAAAATAAATTAAATTAAATTTTGGGCTAATTTCCCAAATATCTGAAACTTAAGTTAGACGAGTAATATAATTAGTAATTATTACAGTGAGAGGTTTGTGTTGTCGGGACCTTAACGACCTTAAACCTTAAAAACCTTAAACCTTAAGACCTTAAACCTCTAGGACCCCAAGCGACCAGTGCAGTGACATCATCAGTTGTAAAAGCGCTGCAGCCGCTGAGCTGCTGTAATACGCGTGTGAAGGCCGTCAGTAAACACCTCGGTGCATCAGAGTGTTGAGAGACAATACCGAGGTGGGCGGCAGCCAGTAACAGGGTGACACGTGGGGGAAGCGGCACCGACACCTCGATCACCCCGAGCCGAGAAAAAGACGAGCAACCGCCCTCAGTTTGGCCTCTCAGGTGCATCGGCGATGAACTGTCTCAGGCGCGCGGTGCCTGCCGCGTCGTAAAATTAGCACCTTTCCTAAAAAAGACGGGCGCCGATGATTCGGAGAGGAGCCGACTGACACGGCGGGGGTTATTCTGGGGGATGTTCTGGCAGTGATGACGGAGCTGACGGTATTTCTGCTTTTATTGACTCGTCGGTTCTTATGAAATACTTTATCGGTTAACGGGGTCGAGCGTAATAAAGTTTGACATGCCGATCGTTATCGGACGATATTCAGTGAAAATTAACATCCGGAGATGGGCATTCATGCTTTCTGGTCACGTTAGCCGCACCGGTGCTAACAGCTAACGTACGGGATGCTAACAGCTAATGTACGGGATGCTAACAGCTAATGTACGGGATGCTAACAGCTAATGTACGGAATGCTAACAGCTAACGTACGGGATGCTAACAGCTAATGTACGGGATGCTAACAGCTAACGTACGGGATGCTAACAGCTAATGTACGGGATGCTAACAGCTAATGTACAGAGGTTCCATTCAGTTACATTACGATGCGTTCAAGCTCCAGTGCGAAGCCAAATTATCACTGTAATCTTGTAAAATATAAAATTTTGTGTGAGAAATCCAGGAGATTCTTTCCCAGCAATATGAACCAGATATTATACCTCGTTTAACCTCTTTACCGGAGCTCTAAGCAGCATTCTGTATATTCCAGCATTCAGCTATGAAAGGGGGGAAAAAAACAATAAAAAAGTTGTGGTAAAAAGATGTAACTTTGAGCTGAATCAGCCAAAATAAATTTAGACCCCAGTTGGATGTTTGAGTCAACTATTGGCTTCTTCTGCTGGCTAAATATATACACAACTACTGGAATCACTACCGAATTACTCGCAGTAAGCATTTTGCGCTGGTATCGCCTCGAGGCCTTTCTGTTCTGCTTCAGGAATACATCCATCATTCAGCCGCCGCCTGCCAGGGAGCGCTTGTTTTCTCTTGAAACTAAAAAGAAAAATTCTCACTCCTTTTACAATTTATAAGAAACAATTTCCACTCACACACACACACACACACACACACAGCCAAGCGAGCTACACACTGTGGATAAGCGCTCACGAGTTCACAAACAGGTTACGCTCTGTAAACAAGCTACAAATCCTGACAACTTTGCACACAAAGTTGAGCTCAAGGCCTCCAAAGTAAACCGTGGCTCGGGAGCCAGCACGCGGCCTCACAAAGGCCCACTGTAGTTATCACCTAAAGTGTGAACGGACTGTTCGCTACGCTTTTTCGTAAACAATGTGCACGGCCAAGAAAAACATCATAATTCCATTTATTTACTTTGAAAAAAAGATGAAATCTCTGACGCTGGGCATATCTCTGAGCGTATCTGCAGGCCGACGCCGGCCGGACCGTGGAGCCTGAACCAGACCTCTCTGATTCCTCAGCGCTTTTTATTTGACTTCTACATTCCTCAGCTGGAGGGGGGGCGGGGAGGTGGGGAGGGGGGGAGGGGAGGGGGGGCCCAAAGGTTAGAGAGGCCGGCTTGTGACCAGGTTAAAAGACTGGCTCTCAGGTGTGAATGTGATGAAGAGAAGATGCTCCGTAGCTGCATAACACCGGTCGAGAGTCATTTATATAGACTTCTATACAACCAGAGGAGTCGCCCTCTGGTGGTCAGGAGAGAGAATGCAGCTTTAACACATGAAGCATAGACTTCTATACAACCAGAGGAGTCGCCCCATGGTGGTCAGGAGAGAGAATGCAGCTTTAACACATGAAGCATAGACTTCTATACAACCAGAGGAGTCGCCCCCTGGTGGTCAGGAGAGAGAATGCAGCTTTAACACATGAAGCATAGACTTCTATACAACCAGAGGAGTCGCCTCCTGGTGGTCAGGAGAGAGAATACAGCTTTAACACATGAAGCATAGACTTCTATACAACCAGAGGAGTCGCCCCCTGGTGGTCAGTAGAGAGAATACAGCTTTAACACGTTTCAGAACCGGTTGTGGCCGCCTGGCGAGAACACGTTGAGATAATTGGTTAACAGATGCTGTGGGGAAATCAGATAGAGGGTAAAGTGTCAAATGCTGACAGTCAGTTGAAGCGGGGAAGAAAGTGCTGATGGGAAGTTTATTATTCTCGCAGCACTTAATTTGTAATTTAAGTTGAGGGAACAGGTGTATTTTTACTTATTAAAATATGTGTCAAGCGCAGCTTTAAGATGAGATGGAAGTCCCAAAAGGCCTCAACTTAAAGCTCAAAACAAAAATAATAAATCCAGCTCAGATATTTGTTTGCATGACACGACACCATGCTTGTTCAATCAGAGACATATCACACACACACATAAACACACATAAACACACACACATAAACACACACACACACACACACCCTCCTGCTGATAAACACCATACTGTATGTCTAGAGTCTGGGTTACAGTACGCTGTTTAATGTGTGTGTGTGTGTGTGTGTGTGGGGCGGGGAGGGGGGGAGGGGGGGGGGTCTTCATGTGACGATATCTGGACACATGAAGCGGCTGCCAGAGCTCCCGGTCCTGCTTTTAGATTTCCACTGGCCTTTAATGCGAAAAGCCAACCGTGCTGTAATTTGCGCGCCGCCAAATAAAACGTGAGACGTGTCTCAATGACGGGAGGAGGTCGCGGTGACCCCTGTACATACACAACGTTATTGATAAGGAATAAAAAAGGAAAGAAAATGTCTTTAGAATTAAGCGTCATATGAAAGTATTTCCAGTCACATTAATTTCCCAGTGAAATGCGCTGTACATCGAATTAAATGTTTGGTCTCCGCTGCCAGCTGTATTACCATGCAGGCTTTCTATTTATACCTGCGGTGTATTGTGCGTATGGCCTGTACCTCGGGGTCTATCTATATCCCCATCTGGCCCAACAGCTGCAACCTTACACGCAGCCGAGGCGCTCTGGAAATGTATCCCCATAAATCAATTTAGATATAATTACAGACAACACTCTTCATCAGTCAGCATGGCTCATATGATGTCTTTCTGAAATGATTAGCATAGCGAGCTATTTCCACTGATGGAGCGATCTGTTCTCCTCTTGCGTCAAACACCAATCAACACAGAGTCAGCTTTTCATTCACATTCAGAATTGTTATTAGGAAGGTTACAATGTGTTAATGCTCACAGCTCAACGTGCACAGTGCACGGTTTGTAGGATGCTGAGCGGCGCAGACTCAGATCCAGAGAACGCTTTAGAAGAAGAAGAAACCCCTTTATTAGTCCCACACTTAGTCCCACAGTGGGGAAATTTATCCTCTGCATTTGACCCATCCTTTTAAGGAGCAGTGGGCAGCCTCGTGAAGCGCCCGGGGAGCAACTGGGGGTTAAGTGTCTTGCTCAAGGACACAACGACATGGACTGGCTGAGGCGGGGTTTGAACCCCGGTCCTCTGGTTGAAAGACTGACTTGCTAACCACTGAGCCACAGTCGCCTGCTGCAGGATTCTTTATTAAAGATAAAAGTTGTTTGGATTGTTGTGGAATACATTGGTCACACGACGGTGACCGCACGATGTCAGGACCGCACGATGTCAGAGTGACCGCACAATGTCAGGACTGCACAATGTCAGAGTGACCGCACGATGTCATGACCCCACGATGTCAGGACCCCACAATGTCAGGGCCGCACGATGTCAGGGTGACCGCACGATGTCAGGACTGCACGATGTCAGGACTGCACGATGTCAGAGTGACCGCACGATATCAGAGTGACCGCACGATGTCAGGGCCGCACGATGTCAGAGTGACCGCACGATATCAGAGTGACCGCACGATGTCAGGACTGCACGATGTCAGGACTGCACGATGTCAGAGTGACCGCACGATATCAGAGTGACCGCACGATGTCAGGACTGCACGATGTCAGGGCCGCACGATGTCAGAGTTACCGCACGATATCAGAGTGACCGCACGATGTCAGAGTGACCACACGATGTCAGGACTGCACGATGTCAGGGCCGCACGATGTCAGAGTGACCGCACAATGTCAGGGCCGCACGATGTCAGGGCCGCACAATGTCAGCCAGAAGTACATGTAACAACTAATAGTATAGTTTGTGATGCATACTACAAAACGTGCCCTCTGAGACAGAAATGTACTACGAAGTATAAATACACAAGTATTGAGTCGCATCGAGACAATTCGGCGGCGTGTTCACAGCAGCAGGAACAGAAAGACGAGACGAGCCCATTAGGACACCGTCCAGCTGAACAAAGAGGGCCGCATTCCATTTAGTGGGCCACCGTAAAGCTGCTGGTCCGGCTCCACGGCGCTGATGGACGGCCGAGTGTGACACGGAGACATCAGGGAAAGTGCTGACTAATTAAAGGCCGGCTAATTGGTCGTCGTCTGGAATAAACGTAACGACCTGATGACACACAGAATGAGCGGTGAAAACGATCAGGCACCCTGACGGGGGGCGGGTGGATGGGGGGGTGAGGGGGCGTGGGGGGGGGATGGTATTACATCAAATGCTCAGATGAGTTTAACAGCTCCAATAGCCACAAGATCCTCTAGAGTTGGATTAAATGTGGCCTCAATGATGATTGGTGAACCTGACTATTGGGGGGCGGTATCAAACAAAAATCTTCCATTTGGTGGATTGGGAAGGACAAGCAAGCTATTTAGCTGTGTAGTGTGGTGGATTTACTGTATATTCAATATTGTATTTGTTTCAAAACTTAACTGGGAACATAATAAAATGGGGTCGTACAAAAATGATGGAAACGTCTTTAGAAATGTTGCAGTTGGTGCTGACTGATGAACATGCTCGGACCATGTGAGACCTTGCTCGGCCCTAATGATTGAAAAGATATTCTCTCTCTCTGTAACTCTATATCTGATGTGAATAAAGCCGGTCCTCAGGAATGTTCCACTTGCCCATCCAGAGCATACCAAGTGAGAGCTGAGAGGAGGAGGTGTACGTTTCACTAGAACTTCTAACATCGGAGCAGTCAACCAAACATTTAAGCTCATAAAAAGTTAGACGGCCAAGATAGGCAGTGGACGTGTGAAATGTCGTCATATTCAACGCATTATTAAGCATATTAAATGAAGAGCAGGCTTGTGTGCATTGAATCGTCTGGATCGGCTTCCATCAACGAGAACTGGATGGTTAGAAGATAACATCCAAATATTAATAATGACATCTTTAATAACTCTCACTGAACATACCTTCCATTATTTTTAACCTCCAGAATCTGCAATGAACGTTCAGCTTAAGTCCAAAAGATGTGACGCGTCCAACATTGTCGTCGCAACATTGTCGTCGCAACATTGTCGTCGCAACATTGTTGCTGAATTTAATTAAATTAAATTAATTCAAGAAACGTGAATCATCAAATCTCAGAGCGTCAGCGTCATCTGGACACAAAGCAGAAATAAAATGCAAGAAAATATGGAAAATCCATGCAGGTTCACCAGAACCTCCTTCAGCGGGGCCTCCAGCAGAGACCAGTCCACCGTGGACAGACCCAGATCCAGCAGAGACCAGTCCACCGTGGACAGAATCCACAAGGCTTTTATTGTGAAGTATTCGCAGGACAACGTTGTGGGAAATTCTATTATCTTCATAAGTGAAGATGACCATGATCAAATGCAAACTCTGTATAGAAATATATGGCTGACAGCAAGGATCCGCGTGACTATAAAACTATATTTTATTTATTTATTTGATGTCTTCTCCCTGTGTGTTTCCCGTCAGACAGCAATGACATCATCAGTATGACGTCATCTCACCAGACCTCCTCACCTAATATGGTGCAGCCACACGGCATAAAACACACGATCAGACGTCTGTCTGTCAGCATTGTGAGCAAGACCTGAGCACCTGCTTCTGCACACACACACACACACACACACACACACACACACACACACACACACACACACACACACACACACACACACACACACACACACACACTCACACTCACCTTCATCCCGGGGTCACTGTCACATTCTTTAGACAGAGACAGATTGCCTGTCACACAGGTGTTCCCACCCACAAACACACACACACACATGCACACACACACACACACACACACACACACACACACACACACACACACACACACACACACACACACGTCATAACATTCGTAACTGTCCTTTTGCCCTCCTCGCTGTAGATGAGCTCAGGAGAGACATTCGGTATCTGGATTAACTTAAGTCACATTCTAGTTTGCTTTGTCACACTTATTATTTCTGTTACACACACACACACATACACACACACACACACACACACACACACATACACACACTGTGTGTAATACAGTTTGATTATTAAAGCTCAAGAACAGTGGATTTTTGTGTGGAACTCTCTGAGTCGGGTCAAATATTTTCCCAGGATTTTAAATACATTTTTATTACAATGAGCTATTATTTTAAATCATCCTTCATGCATTTAGCTCTAAAGATAAAAAACAACTCATATTGACATATTTCCCTTCAACACTCCAACAATTAGAAAAGAAGACGTCCCGCCCAGAAGCTCCCTCACTGCGAGGAATCAAGGTGTTAAAACCGGGAACTGATTTATTAAGTTCTAATTGTTGGTGTGGATGTCTGTCGGTGGGGTGTGTGTGTGTGTGTGTGTGTGTGTGTGTGTGTGTGTAGGGGGGGGGGGTTACTGACGGACGCCGCTGAGTGCTAACGTCTCTCAGCTGGCAGATTCATGGTCGGCCTGAAAACCTCCCGCTGGGGGATCGAAATATTTTAGAAAAAGTCACAAAGTTGTTGCCACCATCTGACAATGCGCCCCCGGTGGCCCGGAGGGGAACTGTTTGTTTTCTCCTCCGCTTGTCTGGCCGAACTATTTGTGGAGCAGAAATTCATCCACGGACACAAACTGTCACTGGGGGGGGGGGGGGGGGGGGGGGGGGGGGCATGTTGTTGCAACACACACACAGTTTTGAGGAAAACAAAACCGCCCCCATCATGATCAATCATCTTGATCAGCTGTTCTTTGTGTTTCCTTCACTTTGATGCCAGTTTGTCTACAATATTTATCTATTATGTTTATATTATATTTGTATTGTTTTATATTAAATCAAATATATATATGAGCTAGTCCTCCTCCTCCTCCTCTCACCGCCACCTTCCTCGTCTTCCCATTGGTTGATCAGCTCGACTGGGTTTGGAATAGCACCAGTGACCCCTGGGGCAAAGGTTTGCAGGTCACGCCCCCTTACCCCCCCACCCCACCCCACCCCCCCCCCCCCCCCGCCCCCCTTACCCCCAGCCGTGCACTCTGATTTATATATCTGCCCTGAATTTACAGCTTGTGAAATTCTCTCCGTTAACGGACGGAGAACCAGAAGAACAATGGGCCTGTCATACTAGTTGTGTGTGTGTGTGTGTGTGTGTGTGTGTGTGTGTGTGTGTGGGCGCGAGGTGGTCTGTTTTTAAGTGTGCATTTGTGCGTAACATGTGTCTGAGGCTGTACATATGTGTGTTTTAATATGTGGATTCATCTGCATGACATGTGTTTGCACTGTAAGTGTGTGTGTGTGTGTGTGTGTTGTGTGTGTGTGTGTGTGTGTGTGTGTGTGTGTGTGTGTGTGTGTGTGTGTGTGTGTGTGCATTCCCCGGTCGGCGGAGCACCTGGCGTGGAGGAGAGCTTATAAATTCCCACGATAAGGAGAGGGGAAGTGACACATAGCTGGGTGTCATTTTTTTAAGATGTGAGGAAAAGCCGCCCAGCTTGATCTCCTTTTGAAAGACAGAAAGGCTGAAAATAGGGACGCAGTTCTTCCCCACGCTGCGGCAACTTTGTGAAGGCAGCAGGAGAGTCGGAGGGTCCTGACTCCGCTTCATTAGTGGAAGGTGCTCGCTCTCAAAGACCCGGCAGCACCTGAGGGGCTGAGAGCAGAGGTGTGACCCAAGAAGGTGACCCGAGTCCATCACCCCATCAAGGTGACAGAGCAACGTGTTGGCCAACTGTTGCTGTATCACCAAAACCAGCAGACACGGAGCAACTTTAGCATCTTTATTATTATCCCCGAGTGCAGAGCGAGGAGTTGACAGATCAATGAAGACGATGAAGATCAGATTCAGACATGAGATTGAGACGTAAACTCATGTTTACAATGTGTACTGAGGGAATACATCAAGAGAGAAGTAGAGTCATTTATATAGACTTCTATACAACCAGAGGAGTCGCCCCCTGGTGGTCAGGAGAGAGAGAAGTAGAGTCATTTATATAGACTTCTATACAACCAGAGGAGTCGCCCCCTGGTGGTCAAGAGAGAGAGAGGTAGAGTCATTTTCTCATAGCAAATTAGCAAAAAAAACTCAGATGATATGGCCGACATCTTCTTCAATTCAACCTGAGGAGAAGACATTGCTCATCAACTCTGAGTGTGCATGCATCGTGATGCCTGCTCTCTGTCCATAACCATCACACACCCATAAACAACCAGCTGATGATGGAAGAGGCTCAAACTGAAGAACCACCCGATGATGTCGGACGGAGAGAAACTGAATAGCCTCTGATCCCAGCATTGACTTTGTATCGTGAAACCAAACATTTCACAGTTATTTCCCAAATGCTGCTTCCTAAAATAACCCCCCACCCCACCCCCACCCCTGGTGAACTGCACTGCCACCGGGCCGTCCTGGTATTGATGACACTCTCCTATTAAAAGAGATGTTCCACACATAATCTGCCCATTAATTGGTTGTCAGGCGAGGTATTCGTTCCCTGAGACGCTGCTCTACGTGTAATCTCTCTTTTCATCAGACCAGGTTTTATACATGTAAACGATAGGTTTACATAATCTCTAATCATAATCATGTGTTAAAGCTGCATTCTCTCTCCTGACCACCAGGGGGGCGACTCCTCTGGTTGTATAGAAGTCTATGTTTCATGTGTTATAGCTGCATTCTCTCTCCTGACCACCAGGGGGCGACTCCTCTGGTTGTATAGAAGTCTATGCTTCATGTGTTAAAGCTTCATTCTCTCTCCTGACCACCAGGGGGCGACTCCTCTGGTTGTATAGAAGTCTATGCTTCATGTGTTAAAGCTGCATTCTCTCTTCTGACCACCAGGGAACTGTAGAAGTTTGCAGACTTCATGCTGGTGGGTTGGAAGACAACATGAGGCGGTGAATCTATAAATAGTTGTTCGTGAAGTCTTTTCCCCGAAGCAACAAACGTCCTGAAGTACACGAGACAAAAAGAGCAATAAATCACGACGTGATTATAATTTTTCCCGTCCTCCACCGACCCAGCGGCGAGATGCGGCTCGTAGCCGCCGCGGCACGGTGCACGGGTGGGAAAATCAAGCCTTTGTGGCGAAAGCAAGAGGTAAACAAACAAACAAACAAACAGTTTTGCCGAATGTCATCGTCTCCCAGCTGCGCGCCTGTCGGTGGGGGTCAAAGAGGGAAACCGGGAGTGGAAATGTCATAAATCAGAAGGATTTTAGAATCTGATGACAAACCTAATTCCTGGTCTGAAAAGAGCCGCCCTCCCCTCCCCTCCCATCCCCTCCCCCCCACCCCCCTCCGACTGTCATCGAAGCCGGCCTATAAACATTGCAGCTGTCACCCAAGCTCGCCCGGACCGCGAAGGACATGCCACCATGCCTCTCACATGCTCTTTCCGTGGGCCAATTCTGGACCGGAGCGGCCGGCGAATTCCACTTTGCATTTTGTCACATTCGACCACAGTGGGGGGCTGGACCAGGACCAACCCCCCACCCCGACTGTGAACCACTACCACCAGCAGCTCCCCCCAGTATCCCCTCTCATGTCTGACCATCTGTTGAAGGGCATTTACTCCTGCGAAATCGCTTCATCCGTCTGTCACTCCAAAAACAGGTTGTGAAGCCTTAAAAAGGGAAATGTGGATAAGGGACGTGGAGGGGGGGCGGGGGGCTGAGAGGCAGAGGGGTGGTGAGTGGGGGGAGAGGGGTGGGGGGGGGTTGGGGGTCGGCACACCGTGCTAAATGTTGTCACTGCGAAAGGTGAGTAGAGGAGCTTTAGAGGCCATTTTCCACTCAACATACCCCCCCCCTGCCCCCCCCACCCCAGTGGTAACCAGATAGCTCCCAGCGTGCCTGCTCTGTAACCGACACAACTAAAGCTGGCAACTCGCTCACTGGAGATAAAGAAGAAGAAGAATAAAGAAGAAATATAGGATTACACATGGCCAGCAGGCCGCGAGCAGCACGTCAACCTCCAGAGAGGTTCCTCGCCGCGGGGCGTAAACAAGCTGACGCGTAAACAAATAAAAATGTCGTATCAAATTGAATTTTTGAAACGGCCTGGGCACAGCACAGAGCTCATGCTTCTCTAATGCGCTCAGCATAACCATTTAAGAATTAACACCCAATTCAGAATTTCTCTGCCGCGTATTAGCAGCTGTCGGCTAATATTCTTGGTACCTCGTATTCATATAAAGCGGTTCGCAGCTGTCGGTAAGCTCTGGGAAGCCAAATGGTGCGGCACGAACCCGCCCTGCAGGCTGAGGGAACACCGGGCTCGATATGTCGCTCTGCACTGCGACACATTAGCGATAACAACTCTTAATGTTGGACGTCTCCGACTGTTTACACTTCTACAGTTTCTGACAACCTAACCAGTCTGAAGGTGCAATAAACAAATAGTGAGCACCCGTCACGTCGCCTTCTGCTGCCAGCACCCTTCATCTGACGAGCCCGGGGAAGAACGGACTGAATGAACCGATTAATATGCTGCCATAATCATAAATAAAAAATAAGTGACACTGTTACACACTGTTAAACTGTTACACACTGTTACATTGTTATACACTGTTACATTGTTATACACTGTTACATTGTTATACACTGTTACATTGTTATACACTGTTACATTGTTATACACTGTTACACACTGTTAAACTGTTATACACTGTAACATTGTTATACACTGTTACATTGTTATACACTGTAAC
>CM042227.1:2382388-2393139 GCA_023566465.1 Cottus gobio | reverse complement strand
CACATCACACACAGCAGGCAGGAGGTAAGGCTGCAGGGAAGATGGGCTGTGTGTGTGTGTGTGTGTGTGTGTGTGTGTGTGTGTGTGGGGGGGGGGGGGCTAATACGTGAATAATTATTGGGAGGAATAACGTCCAGATAGATGGAGCGCAGCCAAAATTATGAAATCATGCGCTTCTCTCCGGTTGCCTGCTCATTATTTGAAGTCACGCTTTGGGGGAATAAGAGAAAAAAACAGAAGAAGAAAAAAACAGGTGTTTCCATACTGCCCCCCCCCCCCCGCCCCCCTTTTTGTGTTTCTGATGATGCCTCAGATATGATATTTCATGGCTGGAGTCGTACACGCATGATAGGAAGTGATTGGGGGGCGGGAGCTCAAGACATGCGTGTAATGGACTCTGATTGGCCCCCCGGGTTAATCCTGGAGGATGAAAGGTCTGAATGCTGCAAGTCTCTCTCTCTCCCTCTCTCTCCCTCTCTCTCTCTCTCTCCCCCCTCCCCCCCTCATGATTACATGGGGATTTCTCTGTCTCTTTAAACAGGTGCAGTATTTATGTGCAGTTGGCACAAAGAGCTTTAGTTCTCATTCTCGTCATAAACAGAACCAGCAGGGAGAAAATGATCCTTTCTTTCTTTTCTTTATTTCTTTCTTTCTTTCTCTCTCTCTCTCTCTTTCCGGTCTTTCCTCCGCTGGGTTTATGATCGATGCATTGCATCAGCGTTTGAAGCTGCCGTCTGTGATGTGGTGCAGAGCAGATGTTTTATGAGCAACGCTCTCTGGATTAATAATCATGTCACCGGTTGTTATTGTTGCCTGAAGGCCGTGACGGCCGCTGCGTCCTTATTAAAACACACTTTATCAAAAGTTAATACGCAAATATCTGCGTATTTACCGCCCGGCCGGGTCACGTGCGGTAAACACTGATATCTGTGCTTCAGAATATGATGTTCTTATGTCTGAAAACAATAAATAAATCAAACCCATGAACATGAATTAAAACGTTTATTGAGCTTTTTTACGTGCTTGGCACCTGTATTTACATTTTTTCAAAATGCCTCAAAAAAAGAATTTACTTTTTGCCATTTTCATTTTTTCCCACACATTTTCTTTATGACAGTAAAATTGTTATAATGCTCAGCACTTAAATACACATCTCTACAACACACCAAAACATACTTTAATTACTCTGCTTTAGCTATTGCTTCTTTTTTATACCTTTTCACACGACAACTTGTTTAAGCTTATGTTATTGATTGCATTTCGCCATCTTCTCATATATATATGCAAAAAAAAAAACAAAGTAATCCACTCAAAAATTAGCCATTCCAGTCTGTGAGGATAACGGGTTGATGGAGGCGGAGCTTCTTCTGTGAAGCCCGCCAGAACAAAAGCACTGGAGGAGGAGTCCCTTGGAAAGGGGCGTGGCTGTATTGCACCGTAACAGAGGGGCGGGGCAAGCTTCTGCTCGTGAACACGAAGGCACTTAAATAACCGTCTGGACTCCGCGGTGATGGTTGCTATGCGACGGGCTGTCTTTTGAAAACAAAAACAAATCGATATCCTTTTTTTCTGAAAGGTTTGTTTAACGCTGCGGGTAAGAACCAGCGGTTCCCCTTCAGACAGTTCACGGGTTCTTCAGCGTCCCCCCAGAGCGCCTACACCATGTGCATGGACATCTGGAGGAGGAGCCGTACTGGCGGCCGTCGCAGGGGCCGCCGCCGCCGCCCTGCTGGCCGCCGCTGGTGTTGCCGATCATGTGCATCGTGTCCATGCTTCCGTTGGACAGGTACTGGCGCTCGCCGAAGGCCCCGGCGTGGCGCCGAGGAGCAGAGCAGGCCTCCCTGGGGCTTCTCGGGGGCTGGCGGCCAGGCGGGGGGAGGTGGGGAAGTTGTTATCCGTACAGTTGTAGGGGTTGTGCAGGAGAAGGCGTTGTAGGAGCCCTGCTGCACGTGGTGGTGGCTCCCGCCGAACATGTGGGCGGAGGAAGGGGAGGAGCCGGACGAGAGGACGAGGCGGGGCCGGAGCCGCCCCCGGCCTGCATCACATACTGCAGCTGCGAGGCCGGGAAGGAGCCCAGCTGGCCGCCGTAGGCATCCATCTTGGCTCCGGGGCCGCCGCCGCCGCCACCGCCGGCATGCCCGCCGCCCTGCATGCCGGCGGCGATCAAGGAGGAAGTCTCTGCGGCAGGAAGGATTCGGAGGTCTGGCCGGAGGCCACGCCGCCGGCCCGCGGCCTGGAGGGCGTCCGTAGGAGCTGTCGGCCAGGCCGCCGTAGCCCTGCAGCGCCGCCATGTTGCTGCGGGCGCAGGCCGGGTACTCGGACAGGCCCAGGTTGCACAGCTGGCTGTCCCTGCAGCCCACGTTGAAGCTGTTGGGGGCCAGGTGGAAGGTGGGCGGGGAGCAGGAGGGGGACAGGAGGTGGGCCGCGCCGGAGGGGGAGGGGGTCCCGGTGCTGGAGGTGGTGGGAGACGTGCCGGTGCTTCCACCTGGAGAGCAAACGGAGAGCGAGAGGGACGTCAGGAGGTTCTGTTCATGGACAATATTTATAATCCATAAGACTAATGGTAATATATTGGTTTAGAAAGAGATGATGTCACTAAATCAAGTCGACAACTAGAACTCAAGGAGGCGGAGCCTCTCTACCACCAGGTGTGTGCAGGTGTTCTGCATTAAATTCATTAAAAATGTGCAGCGGGCCACGGGGAGGAAGAGGAAGAGGAGGAGGAGGAGGAGGAGGAGGAGGAGGAGGAGGAGGAGGAGGAGGAGGAGGAGGAGGAGGAGGAGGCAGAACTAAACTATCCAGGACTCGCTTGGCTGGGGTTCTGATTTTGCACCATATGCATTCGATAATATCACTACAGTGCAGAAGATGGAGAGAGAGAGAGAGAGAGAGAGAGAGAGAGAGAGAGAGAGAGAGAATAGTTTGGTGATGTCATGTTTTCCTCTAGTGGGCTCGAGGTGCTTCAGCACCGAGGGGAACAGATGATTATATGAAGGGAAAGGGTGACACACACACACACACACACACACACACACACACACACACACACACACACATTGAACTCGATCACTTTGGAGGAGTTTCATGATAACAAGCAGAAAACGGAGCGTCACGTCATGCTGACCCTCCAGAGGAGCGGCGGGGCCACGACGAAGACCACGTCCCGGAGCCCCGGAGCCCAGACCGACCCCCCACAACCCCCCAACCCCCCCCCCCCCCCCCCCCCCCCCCACCCCCCCTGAGCTGACGCCGTCCAAAAAGCGACAGGTTTTCTTTGGGGTGGAGAGTTCACCAGACTGTGTGTGGTGACGTGTGCAGAGGGAGGGGCCACCAGGGGTCACGAGGTCATGCTGTCACCGCGGAGCACGAGAAAAATGAATTACCTTAAAAAAAAAGTTTTTACATGGAATTATCAGAACGTCTTTCTGCATTTATGTTGATTTGTTGACAGGAAGTTTCAGAGGAGGAGAGGAGACCACGGTGAGTATTATGGGATACCACGGTGGATCTCAAAGTGGGCGCCGGGGATTCAGATCACGTCACATAAAGAATAGTTTAATGTCCTCGAGCCATCGAGAGCACAAAGACATGTGGAGGTCAGTCAGCTGTGGATGTCAGCCCTTCAAAATAAAACAAGGGATTGCTTCTTTAAATTGTATTACATCACATCGTTCTCACACCTTGCTGCTTCTGCATGTTGGTGAAGTCCTCGAAGGTGAGGGTCCTCACTGGGGGTCTCCAGAAGGCGTAGGTCTCCATGATGGCCTCCAGGCCGGTCCTGAGGCACAGGGAGACACTTCTTTAATTAAAATCATATTCATTCATCATCCTTCTGCTTTAATCTGTATTGATGTGAAAACTATAACAAACAATAATAACAGTAACATAAGAGGTGTTTTTATTGCTAGAATTAGATTTAAATGTCTTTTTTTTTCATTTTACATTTTTCTTTTATTTGCTGCGAATATCATTTTATATTTAATTCCCTTCATTTAAAAGGTTTCCCCTTTTGATTAATTAACTTTTGATATTGTTCTCAAAATGCAATCCTGCAGGTTCTTTACATAAAATTGTTTCATATTTGTACATTTCTTTCACATGGAAATGTGCATGAAACAATGTGCTGAAAATAAAAAATATCATGAACAAAACTAAACACATAAAACCATTTCTCCATCATTCATGCAGTCCTGCAGAGCAGATTTGTATTCTTTAAATCTTACATAATGTCATTTTATTTTCTCGATTCTTGTAACAATGTTTCTTTTGAAAGTTCCATGTAAATAAACTACTTTTAACTTTTCAACAGTCACAAAGCATTTGCCGATGTGTGTTGAGAGAATATTAGTGAATAATAATAATAATAATAATAATAATAATAATAATAATGATGATGAATATAACTGTCGCTGCTCTGAGGAAACTGGAGCCATTAAATCAGGAACAGGAGCAGGTTTTATTTTCCTGGGCTCATAAATCATAAATTCTCCTCCCCTGCTCGCCGTGTTTCCGGGCCGCTAACGGCTCGGCCTCGTTGGCTCGGCCTCGTTAGCGTGGATTTTTAATAAGAGAACCGATGTGATGAAGACGTCTGCTCTTCATCATCCCTGCTGCTCTTTTGCTCTTAGGTTTATTTTTTATCTATCATAGACCACACTTTATTACCTTAAAATATATATATATAAATAAATACAACTTTTTGCAAATATTATTTAAAAAAATTACCATTAGAAAATAATAATAATACATTATCATAAATACATTCAATTATTACAAATAACCAGCAACACTTAAAATAGGATCTGGCCCCAGTGACTGACAGTTTGAGACCAATCAAACTAAATAACCATAATCAGCATTAGCAGCAGTATAAAGGTCAGAGGTCAGAGCTGCAGCTCAACAACAATATCTGTGACGGATCAAAGATTAATAATAATAAGCAGCAGACGCAAAGAAAAGACTTTTACACTCAGACCCCAACATGGCCGACTGAAGGGAGGGAACCCCCATTCTCTCTCTCCGCAGACAAACCTCTCTCGCTCCGTTATCTTTTCATCTGTCGCTTTCCAGCAATGAAACTCTGATGCAGTTCATAAATCAAGCAGCCTATTGTTTTGAGAAACCAAAAAAAGATGTCTCAAATGTCTTCGAGCCAATAATGCAGACCAGATGGAGGGGAGTTGGGGGGGGGGGGGGCTGCTTTCATGTGAGGAGGGCTCTAGTGGTTCAGTGTACTCCCCCCCTAACCCCCCCCCCCCCTCCTTCCTCTCCTCCACAAATGTTGTGTATGATCATTCAGAGACGGAGAGAAGCCACAGCGTCATCAGCCAATGGGAGCGCTCCGTCTGGATGACATCACAGGGTCATCAGCCAATGGGAGCGCTCCCTCTGGATGACATCACAGGGTCATCAGCCAATGGGAGCGCTCCGTCTGGATGACATCACAGGGTCATCAGCCAATGGGAGCGCTCCCTCTGGATGACATCGGCACACCTGTGGTGACGACACAGCTGATGCAACTGACAGGCTCTTTAAGGTTCTTTAAGGTTCTTTAAGGCTCTTTAAGCTTCTTTAAGGTTCTTTAAGCTTCTTTAAGGCTCGTTGGCGTTAACGTGTCAGAGTTGGATTCACTTCTAAAGATAAATGTGAGTTGTTTTTTCTCACTAAAAATATGTGTTCTGTTTATGCAGATGCATGTTTATATTTGTGTGTGTGTGTGTGTGTGTGTGTGTGTGTGTGTGTGTGTGTGTGTGTGTGTGTGTGTGTGTGTGTGTGTGTGTGTGTGTGTCTCTACAGGTGAATAGGGTTAAAACATGAACTCATAGATAAAGATAAGTTTTATGAAATGTTATGTTTAAAATATGCAAATGAGGCATTATGTGATGTAACTTCTGGTGAATTATTCTATATGAACTCCATCTTTAAAGCGTTATTAAAGGTAAAAACCATAATAATAATTATGTGGTAACACACCTGTTTCTTCCAGAGTCTCTGAATCCTTTGGCGAACGGGTTGCGGTCGATCTTTAGTCTGGTGATCTGCAGACAGGAAGCAGATTGAAAGTCATTTGTAACTGTTGGATGACGTGTGTGGCTCCTCCTCCTCTGTTTGCTCCTCCTCCTCCTCCTCTGCTCCTCTGATCTTCATCCCTCTAACAGAACATACCTGCTGGTTCTGGTAGGCCGTGACGGTGGTGAAGACGGTCTCGGGGAAGCTGAAGGTCTTCACGCCGTCGCCGCTCGGCACCGCCTTGTTCTGGGACAGCTCGCTGCTGAAGTCCTTCCTGATGACGTGGACTCGAGGCTGGTACTTGTGCATGGAGTGCAGGATGATCTGGACATGAGGGAATATTATGCCTTTATTGATCTGCTATCGCTGCTTTATTGAGACTAATACACACGATTATGCATTTATTGGCAGTTAACTATATTATATGTATTAAAAGTTAACTATTCCTTTTGCAGCTAAGGAATCAAATGCAAAAACAATTCCTTATTAAGGTTAATAAATACTTTTAATAAAATAACTTTTTTAATGCATACATTATGCAGAAAAATGACCCCAAAAATATCTCTCAGAAACTGTTAATTAGAAAATTATTAACATTATTAAGGCGTTCTTCTCACTTCAGGTTCTGCAGCTGCACAAAGCATAGCTAACTGTTAATGAATGAAGTATGAAGTGTCATGCAGCAATAAAGTTTAAGACTAAATAAATATGATTATAAGGCTATAATAAACAATTATAACAAACTCATAAGGCTTTTATTGCCGTTTGTAAACAGTCAATTAACTACTTATAAATGCCTTATAATGCCATAAATAACACTTCTACAGTTGTAATAACATGTTAATAAGCATGTTATGAGGACTTATAAGGGCCTCTCTACATATTAACTAACGCACATCAAAAGGACCTGCATGTAACGTGTAACCCAGATACATTTTTCAGAATAATCACAAATGATGAAGTTCCTGCAGATGAGAATCTAAAGCCTCTGCTTGTAAAACATAACAACATTACGGGGAAACGTCGCTTTAATGGTTCAGCGACACGCTGCATGTGTCAAAGACGTTAAACTTCTGCGGGCTCCGGTTTCAGAGCGGCTCCACGTGTAGCGGTGCAGGATTAGGGCTCAGGAAGTGATCCGGGTCCGCCTGCATTCAGGGCCGGATCACAAATCTACAAAACTAGAAGTCTCCGGCTGTAAAAAAGGCTTTTTGTAACATCAATTAGCTGCAGCGGTTTTCCAGCAGAGCCACGTGACGCGAAGCGGAAACCGAGCTCACGCTGCGCCGGCGCTCGCCAGAGGGCCCGAGGATTATCTCACAGCGGCGCTGGGCGTCAGGCGGCGGCGGCCTCTGCTCGCCTCGGGCCCACGGTCTGCTCTTCATTACTCTGAGCGCGAGAAAAACCCACTCGGAGCCAAAAGTCCCTCAGCTCGGCTACAACGGGGGGGGGGGGCATTTCAGGGGGGCTGTGGGGTGGGCGGAGTCTCAGAAATACTGCATTTAAACTGCCAGACCTCACAATGATCATGTGTGCACTGATCATGCACCGTGTGGACACATGACGACTGTGGACACATGCATGCTCAAAAAAGATCGCCTGTCAATCAAACTGCGTGGGCGGAGCCGAGGTGTTTTTTTTCCCTCACGTGTTCAGTAGAAAATGTGTTTTAAAGAAAGAGAGAGACAGAAATGTGATGTCGTTAGGCTGCAGTTTTATGAGAAAGAAATGCTTTCAAGTATTTCCTGTCTGGCCAAACAAACAAGAATAAAACTTGAACATATTTGTAATAATAACTTGTTCTGTATGTCCATTAAAACCAGTATCATAACTACTTGACCTACATCCATTACTATTGGATGAAAGTATTTAAACTTATATCTATATTTACATTGTAAATGGAGCCTGAAGCCATAAACAAAACGGGGACGTTCGGCCCCTGAGAGACGCAGGAAGTCAAATCTAAGAATGTTGACGAGGAACGTTTTGTCAGAAACACTTTCCACGATCAAGTAAATGAATAATTACATTAGCGGTAATGCTGCGTGTGCGAGGGTTACGGTTTCTGACCGTGAATCACACCGTCTGACGATGAGGCGTCAACGACACGCCGTGAAACTCAAGAAGAAGAAGTTTCATTAAGGGTTTAGATCTGGTCCAGTCTGCTCCGGGTTCTTTCATTAGGGTTTTAGGTCCGGTCCAGTCTGGTACGGGTCGTTTCTATAGGGTTTTCCCAACAGATCAGAAAGGACGAGGCAGGAAACGGGCGACAGGCGAAGAGTGCACTTGCATATTTAAACATATATTTAAATATATATTTAAATATATATTTAAACATATATTTAAACGTGCATATTTAAAACGTACAAATTCTGAAAACTTGTTGACAAAAAGTCTCGTCTTAACGGAGGTAATCATCAGACGAATGCTTTGACAGTTACTGTGTGTCTTTATGTTTGTTGATCGGCTCGAGGCCTTGACGTGATCAATAAAACGTTTTCTTCTGCTTTCTGCTCCACAGGAAGCGCCGGAATTAATTCCCTTTTTTTTGCGTCTACGAAAAGCCCACCCGGCCCGCGGGTCGTCGCCCACCAACAACGTGTTACCGCATGTCGGCTGAAACCGGACGCGTGGTCGAAAGCTCTGGAAACACCGGACACCTTTCCAATCACGTGGGAGGAGATCTGGTTTTCACAACATATCTGCAGACAGCAAAGCCTGCAGAGTCAATCTGCTTTAATTCATCAAACTGAGGCTGAGTAACTTCACACGTCCCAGAAAAGATCCCATGAAGGGGGAGTTTGACTTATGAGGCTCAATTTCACTCAAAGTGGCCATTTTCTTTTTTTTATGGTCTTTAAATTACATACTTTGAGTATATTGAGTGTAATTACTTCCGTGATGACTTGAGGCGACGTATTTAACGACAGCTCAATGTGTTCTCAGCATCACGTCAGAGTTTAAATCCGGTTTGATGGAGGATAAAAACAGTTATTGTCTTTAAAGCTGCATTAATGCTCTTCTGGCCACTAGGGGGCAGCGAGACATCCAAACAAGCAGCAGAGGACACGCAACTCCACTAATACTGAGTACTCGGGTACTTTGTTCTAGCGTCAGTTTTGAACTTGTGTGCGACGGTGTGACCACAACGTAAAGTTCTTAAACTACTCGAGTAGGTTTCGGAAAAGATGGCGATTCGGGTTAAAATAGTTTGTCAACGTCAAATATCGTGTAATATTTTTTAAAGCAGTTGTTTTTGTCGTGAATTTGAATATTATTTGAATGAAAGAAAAAGAAAATAGTATTTTATTTCTGGACGTGGGTAGATTTTTCCAAACTTTGGCTAAGTTTCCAAAGTCGAACGGGCAAAACTTTATTACTCCTGTTAATCGTGACAAAGGCAGCACAGACCAAATTTAATCCTTCCGTTGTTTCACAATAAAAGCCCGACACTACATGAGTGGCTGTGAGCGGCTAATGGAGACGTGGATGGGTTAGCTTTGTTAGCTGGAAAGCTAACGGAGAGAGAACCGGTCCATCAAACATTAAGCAGCTTTAGAGTCCATTAGGAGTCGTCTTTCCTTACCTTTCTTAAGTATTTTTATAAAATAGTTTGTTATATTAAGTATTTTCTTTCGCTTTATTGCAGGTTTAAACATAAGGGACCAACCAAAGCTAATAATAAAAAGCTAATACACTTCTCTTCGCCCCTTTTCCCATAAAACTATTTCTAACTACAGAAAAGCATTAAGCTCCAATCAGGGACTCGCCGCCCACTCGCTGATCACACATAAGGACGGCCGTAAATCCAGCAAATTGTGGTCTGACATGATGCATTGCGGTTAAATATTTCACCTACGAAAGCCACATGACACACGGGGAGCAGCCAAGAGCCAATAAGAGACTTACGCTAGCTCGCCACCTCCGTTAGCGACTGGCTGCAGGCGCGGCCGTAAATCAGGCCGATTGCGGTCGACCGAACGTTTAGCTCGGCGGTGCGGCTGCAAATCAAATCCAATCATTAAGTGCCTTTAACGAAACCGTTTGGCGGAGGAAATGAATATCGAGGGCACGGGTTCAAGTCCCAGACCTCTAATATCTCCCCACGCTAATCCTGAAGCCGCATAATACCCGGTCGGGGTGGACCCTCTTCAAAAGGGAAGTGTGGGGGAGCAGACTGTCAGAGTCTCGTGATCCGGTGACTCATGAAGGATCGCGTCAACTTTCCTCTCAAAGCATCAGGAGCTTTGCAGCTTCCCCCCCAAGAAAAGAAAAGAAACGAGAGAGAAAGGAGGACGCGGCCTGCAGCTCCAACAGGCAGCAGCAGGATGGAAGTTCAAAATGAAGCTAATAAATCACACTGAACATTTAAAGCGGAGCGTTTTGGGCTCTCATCGCTGTCACAGGTTCCAGTGCGTCGTCAGTTTAAAAATACGGATCTGATTCATGCGTCGGCCCATCATGCAACTGTTTTTTGTTTTTTTTAAAGAATGTGTTCAATTTAAGTGATTTGTGAGGCGCATAAAAAAACCACAATCCCCCATTAAAACTTATTGAATGTTAAAGTGCATTCGGACAATTCTCTTTGTTACATGTTGCATTCAGGTCATGTGGGAAATATGAGACTCAGAGAAAACTGAAGCTCTAAAGATGAAATAAACCCAAACAGTTTTTGAGCAAAACAAAAAGGCAACACAAAAGCAACACAATGAGCACATTCCTCTTTAAGCTTTAAGCCTTAC